>OX155969.1:4199295-4339295 GCA_944548615.1 Micropterix aruncella
TTTCTAGCGAAAGAGTCACATTTCTAGATGTGGATCTAGTTCTTGTCGATGGTACTCTAAAAACCTCGGTCCACATAAAGCTGACCAACCACCAACTCTATCTACACTACAATAGTTGCCATCCTCCACATACTAAGCGCTCCATACCGCACTCTCTTTCAATTCGGGGTCATCGCATATGCAACAATAATTTTAGCCTCAGCACATACCTTGATTCTCTCAATTCGGCTCTCAAAAGAAGAGATTATCCTGATGTTTTGCTTGCTAATCAAATTATTCCCGCGCATAGGCGTTTCCACTTGAAATCCAACAACACCTTACCGAAAAAAGAAATGGTAAACTTGTGTACCACCTACTTTCCCGGAGTTGAAAAGTTAAGGCCAATTTTGAAGGACTTGTTTCCGATCCTTTCATCGAGCCCGTTGACGAAAAGTCTCTTTTCCGGCCCTCCCTCAGTGTCATATCGTCGACCACCTAACCTACGCAACATTTTGTCTAAGACAGGGACTCCATCTCCCGTGACGCAATCATCGCTACCACCAGGATCATTTCCCTGCAATCGCAGTCGCTGCAAAACATGCCCGATCCACCTCCAGGCAGAAGAGTTCACGAGCCCCAATACCTCCGAAAATTATTCGATCCAATCGCACGCAGGTTGCAATTCGCAAAATTGCATTTACTATCTTCAATGTAAGTTTTGTGAGGCGTTTTACGTTGGGGAAACCACCAACGCTCTCAGATTGAGGATGAATAATCACAGATCCTCAGTGAGAAACGATCTGTCTAATCTTCCGATTCCACTCCACGCTCGGTCGCATGGAAAACCCTTTAACGATTGTTTTACAGTTAAGGTGGTAAAGGCGTTCCCAGAGAACACGCCTGAAATTAAGCTCAAAACATGGGAACTGGGACATATTTGGGTACTTGGAGCTTGTCATGGCAAAGGCCTGAATATTCAACATTAATGATACAGACACATTCCATCCTATAGTATACACCCTTTTAATATATACATATATATCTATCTGTTTTTATACTCTCACAAACACACCCTCACAAACATACACACTCACACAAATAAACACACCCTCACTCACCCTCACACACACACACACACACACACACACACACACACACACACAGTGTAGATACAAATTACACTATATATTAATTCTTCCACCTATATATTCTCATACACTCTACATATTCTCATACACTCTACATATCATTATTTATTTCCACATTACCAAATTCTAAATCCAATATTTTATTTAAAAATGCATTTTCCCGCCCATTACACCCCTCTCCCAGCACCACAGAGGAATGCGGGTAGTTGCAGGTGACAGCTTCCACTGCAGTATTCTTCTTGCCGCTGAAGAAGGAGCCACGGGCTCCGAAACGTCCGGCAAAGGTACAACCTTCACTAACCTTACAATTAAATATATATATATATATATATATATATATATATATATATATATATATATATATATATATATATATATATATATATATATATATATATATATATATATATATATATATATATATATATATATATATATATATATATATATATATATATATATATATAGCAAAGGTATCCATCCTAGTTTGGTACGTGTCTCTATTCATACGAGTATATGGGCAAAATAGCCTTAGCGACGCACATCCTTTAAATAAGCAACGATACGGTCGCGGCCCCAAAAAAGGGACAGATGTGTGATAAGGGATAAAAGTATTCGGGATTCCCGTTAAAGACATTAGCAGCCTTATTCGCAGTCTGCCTCGCTTCTTGTTTATTCAGGACAGTATCGATTCCCTCCCCAGCTCCCTAAACACGTACACCTACCTATACACAGCAGCCACCTCCTTCCGTTTTCTGCGTGTAAGAAAATGCTCAATATAAATGAAGGACGCGCGTCCCGGGCTCGTATATACCTAAGGCATTCTCAGATAAGATAAGGCATAACTTGGGCACAAAGATCCTCCGCCAGTGTATGCAAAGTATGTTTGCTTGAGGTGTGCCTTGAGTGTAGGACGAAGAGAACTATGTCGCGAATAGTTTTACTTGAGCAAGTTTCGCATTTCATCGAAAAGCACCGTTTATGGGTATCATTTTGTGACAAAAGAGAAATGTGGGCACACTCGAAAATTATCCCTGTTTGACATTATAATTAACCCAGCTCCAGTGCGGTTGGTTACAATATACCCTGGTAATATTTTGTTCTCAAATGACAGAATGCACTAATTGTAAATCTAAATGTATGCCTTTATCTAACTCTATTTGGTGTCAATTATTAATTGTATAATATCCAGCGCAATTTTTAATTCTTTGACGAAAAAGCAATATATTAATAATAATATGCTAAAATGATGGTCCACCAATATGTCCATATTTGTAGTGACAAGTAAAAGGTGAAGTGAAATCCCAAAACACTTGGATTTTTTATGTATTTCATTTTAATCCCCATATAAGTCAATGATGCGGATGTCTTACGTTTTAATAAGAATCCACAGCTATTGTACAAAGGGTGATAAGTGTACTTGAATATTCCTGTACCAAATGCGATCTCAAGGATAGCCCATGTAAAACCAAAGAGCCTTTGGCACACCGCACAAGTGATAAGCCTCTCCAAATATATGCTGTCCAGATGTTCTGAAAAAAAAGCGAAAGTTTAGGTCGTATATTATTAGAGGATAGACCCTCATTTTCATTATATCATATTGAATACCTCTAAAGAGATAAACTCTATAATGGGAAGTTTTCTTTCCCGGAATAATTATCACAACACACCCAAAGAAAATCATTCAGCAGCCGCAGATGACACGGAAAATACCAGATTTATTTGAAACTTTATACTCACTGAAATTTCTATATATAGTAATTTTTAGTAATTTTTCGATACACATATATAGTAAATTTTTCAATTAGACGTAACACAATCTTACGAAGTGATATGGCGGTAATACCACTGCACTGGATCTCAACATATAATCAGGTAAAAACGCCGCTATTAATGGCATTACTGCAAAGTGAAATGTGTGAGTCGTTTGCCAGTGGTCCAGAAATAATGGTGTGATAGCGTATTATAAAAACGTTAAAATGCAACTGTTATGTTCTTCCGCTACAAGATACAACTTACGGCTGGCAGTCAGCTTATAATAACTAAAAAGTTACGACTTCTGCTTATGATTGTAATTTCTCTCTATCTCGGAAGGCGGCGAAGGCGGCCCTTATCGTAGAATCAACTGTTCCATGGGTATCGAAAATCCCAAAAGACCACGAGTACAAATTAAATAAATACCATGATCTCGCAAATGCCGTCACCCGAAACTGCTTCACTGTTTACCTTCACGCGGTGGAAGTTGGCGCTCGTGGCCTGCCAGCTAAATCTCTGTTTCACCTCTTTCAGTCTTTCCAGAAAAATAATGAACTCTTTCCTAGAAAAAATATCTAAAATCGCGATTTGCGCATCTTAAATTCTATGGCTTCGAAGGGGGAGTGAATGGGTGGTAAGGGGAACGCTCACATATGGCAAGACAGCTGTCCTAAACCTACTACAGCCGGTCGTTATTCCGGAATCCACTGCTCACCTCTGTAAAAAAAATAGTGTCATGATGGCTCCGACTCCGGTCGGTGAATTCCATGGCAGCTCCGTTTGTATTTTATATTTTATTTATTGTCGCGGTAATAAATGGCGAGCTCGAACGCGAACAATATAGTCGTTTAAATATCGTTGTTGAATGTATTCCAAGATGGTCAGTTTAGTTGGCTGGTTGGTTTAGTTGGCTGGTTAGATTAAGGTGAATTCTGTTAGAAGGACCGGTGATGAAGGCATAACTTTATGGTTTGAATAGTGAAACGGAACTACATAGGTAGGTACTTGCGTGCTGATTGCCTGGCTAAATTGCGTTATCGCAATTGTGCTAGATTCACGGTTTAAAGGTGATACGACATTGTGGCAATGAATGGATTCTTTGCATTCAAAAGTCAAATTCAAAGTTCTTTATTAATCTATAATATTACATATATTTTTAAATTCAAAGCCATCCTAACTAGGCCTCGCCTGTACTCAGTATTGGCTGGGTGTATCTCACTGCACCACAGTGGCGATAAAATAATGTTACGTTAACCCCTCTCCTCGCGGAGTAAAAATTCAGCCGTCCCATTCGCGCGCGACCTTTTCGCGCGCAAAATCGACGACCTTGATAAAAACGACCATAACTTGTAAACCACTACACGGATCATAAAAAGAAGAACTGTAAAATGATCGCATTGAAATTTGACATATGAAACATTATAACCTTATCTCGTAAATCAATTAAGATAATAATGGCGACAAATTACAAAACGCAAACGGCCCCCATCGTGTCGTCATCACTGGACCAAGTGGACGCCTCTCATTTCAGTGTATTAAAACTTGCATCCCCAAAAGGACGCCTTTCATTTGAAGGGTTAAGGCAATCTGTTTAGCGTAGAAACGCAGTGTAGGTATATTGGGTCGTTAGCTATGTAATTGCTGTTTTTTTACACTGGCCATTTTGAACTTGAATAACTATATTATATAAGAAAAGAAAAAAAATATTCAAGGTCATGTTTTTCTTTTAAAAAAAACAGCTGTTTATTTATCTTTCCGTCGTTTGTTTTTGCTCAAATATTTTCGTTTGTGCAAACCATGGTAAAGTTGAAATTTGCATTATTTTCAAATAATATGCGATTCTGTGCCGTTGATTTATATTACAGCGTCTTGCAGTCTGGCTATACAGTTGACGTAAATAGGTACTGTCAAGAACTGCAAACAATGATGGAGAAGCTCGTGATAATATAACCGAGCCTGGTCAATCGCTCATCGCCACTGTTTCTGCAACAACGTTAAAAACAACAGATTTCACTGCAAACAGTCGCAAAGTTGCAGGAATTGCGATTAGACACTTAGTCACCCACCGTACTTGCCAGACCTTGCTCCAATAGGGTTTCTTGTTTTTTCAGAATTTAGATAACTTTTTAAAAGGAAAAAAAATCAACTTTGAAGAGATGGTAAAAAAACGCCCTTAAGCATTCATTGGTTCCTGTCCGCGAGAGTTTTACAGCAGACGAATTAGATCATAGTGATGCAAGCTGAGTTTGTCTCTCGAATAGATTAGGTTTGCGAGAAAACCTGACGACGAATTTCTTAGAGACTTGATAATTTTAGGAAAGCTATAAGCTTCTTTTTATTAGTTCTGAATACTTCTACTAATATGAAAGGTGAGAAACGGACCAAGTCGTCCGAGGCCGTTGTAACGAAACCCAACCGGTTTCTTCCGTGGGCAATGAAAGGGCCCTCATTGACTTTATTTATGAAATTTTAATTTCAGATAATATCAGTTCTTTGCCTGTCGGGTAAGTCTTGCCCTGTACTTGCATGTTTAATGTTTATTTAATACTTGTTATTTATGCAGTAATAATTCGTGGAAAACCTATAATTTTTCGTCCCGCCTGGAATCATTAGAGTATCTCGAACATTCGAATTGCAACGCGCAGATACGAATTATGCAAGAAATATCCTTATTTATCGTCGTATGACCTTACATGAAACCAGCATAGCTTCCAACATACATTAATTCATTTAATTAATCTGCGTATAAGCATAACCGAATCATATATCAACCATAGCAAATGAGCACAGAGTTTATTTATTAATTGATAATTTATGTGTTTATGTATGTATTTATTAATGTATGTATGTATGTAGGTATATGAACGGGTATCGGTTTTTGAATATATGTTTGTATATGTAGATATGTATGTATATATTACAGACCATTTTCCTACATATAAAATCGAAGACTATCACGGTTGTTTGACATTATAAATAGGATAGAAACGAATTTACAGCGTGAAATTTGGATCCAACCTACGTTGGACAAACGAAACGGCCCATAGCCACGCGACTGACAGAACACATCAACGCTGTTAAAAACGTTCAAAGAGAAAAATCGGCGATCTGCGAACATATATTGGATAACGAAAGTAAGCACTGGATGCAGTTTCAAAATCCCATTGTACTATCCAAGGAACAATTCTACTTTCCTCGCATGATCCGGGAAGCCATTGAAATAAAAAGAACCCCGAACTTCAATAGAGACAACGGTTACAAACTCCCTTTTACGTAGAACCCTCTTCTTAAAATGTTCCCGCCGCCGAACGCCGAACGCAAGGACGTAAGACAGGATACAGTTAGTGTTGTGTGTAAGACGGATTTCGAGTTTCGCAGCCCCCCCCCCCCCCCCCACCACCGTTATAACCTACCTACGCTGTGGCGGCATCGGTATGCGGCCTACCCGCAAATCAACGGATTGACAGCTCTTTTAGTCTACGTTGGACAACGGCGGCTGCAACATCACCGAAACGTCGGCTGCTACAAATTTCACGCGGTAAATTCGTTTCTATCCTATTCATTTTCCTTCAATCCATACTTCTTCCGATTCTCATTTCAAATTAATTTGCTGATAAATTCAAATTATTTTTGCTGATAAATGATAAGTGTATTATAAAAGGCTGAAAACAAGTAAATGTCTTTACATTCGTTGTTACCATCACGCATGTTAAATTGTTTAAAGCAACGCTTTTGTGTTCTTGAAAAATAAATAAATAAATAACAATTTTAATGTTTCTTCCCATACATGATTTCGTTTTATATTACATCTCAACGCTTTGGTCACAAATGTAATGTTGATTTGTCGAAATGAAATCTTCCCTGAAGGTCCATCGCTTGATATAGTATAGAACTCTATCCGCTGTAGAGTTCTATACTATATCAAGCGATGGACTTTTTGCCGATAGTACATAAGGTATCGGTTGGGTGCGGAGGCTGGCTGTGCGGCCGGGTGCGGACGGAGAGAGGGAGGAAGGGAGGAGGTCGGGTGCCCGGGTGAAAAGGCACATAAGGCTTTTCACGTATCGGTTCGAGTGTGCGCCGTGCGCTCGGCCAATAGCGGGGAACCGATCAGCCAATGGGAGCGCGAGGCGGCTCGGGCCGATCGGCCGATCACCGCCGTTCAATGGCTGATTGGTTCTTCGACCGAGCCGGGGAGCGCACGGCCGTGCGCCGCGCATGCAAGCCTGTGTAGGTGCGCGACGCGTATCGACGTAAACTTGTCGAGTTACGGGGTTCGCCACCTCCCCCCTCCCTCCTACTCACCCGCCGCCGACGCCCGTCGCCGCCGGCCCTCTCCCCCGCGACGGTCGCTCCTCAGCCTTCCACTCTTCCTATCGTCCTCCCGCCACCGCCACGTATCTACGGCCCACAGCCAGGGAGGCGGTCGACGATATCTCAGATCGATAAGAGCAACACAACGACTCTATCGATAAAGAGTTCAATAGATCCCTATGATGCCAGAATATTACAAGTGACAGTTTTTTTGTAAATCAGTTTTTTGACCGACCTGCTTGAATATGTAAGTGTAGATTTACATTAAGTCAGTTACAGGCGTCAGTGCTGGCGCCGAAAACTGACTCACGCTGTTTACATACAATTAGTCGTAATTATTTTTATATTATTCTCTAGAGTTAATCTCTGTGATATTATTTCTCTAGAGTGTACGGTTAGTTGGTAACTAAGAGTGGTCAGTACTGCTGGCGCATGTGGGGGGGGGGGGGGGGGGGGCGGACTGACTCAAAATATATAAAAGCACTGAACCCACAGCGATGTACTGTTTTGAAATCCATTAAAATGATGGCAGCACCGGGTCAGACTTTTACTAGTTTTGCATTTGATATCAGTAACTGACAATACTTAAATCATTTTAACATATACCTAAGAAAAATATTGCATCTGCCGTCAAAGCAAAAAATATTGCCTACATATAATATTTAACGTTAATATTACACTTTATATAACGTTAACATATAATGTTAACCACCACAAAATGTAATTTTAAATAACCGAGGTATTGTAAGCGACAATGTAGACATTTTTTATTATTTTATTTATAAATCCACGATTTATACAAGTATGTTTTATTAGGGTACTTTGCAACATTTCACTGTGTTGCCACCTTTACCACAGTATAACCAGACATTAGCGTCTCTTAGTAAAAAAACATTCACGACTACAAGGGCTTGTATACGGTCACCACATGAACTACTCCGCCGAAGCAAATGTTCAAACATTTGAGAAATTCGCTAAAGTTCGCAGGCGCGTAATGCTAACCAAGGGCGTTCGTTGAAACGTACCCGTCTGCTTGCTCGCTTCCCTCGCACCCTATCCTCGCAATGCCCTGTCGATCGAAAGTGCGCTAATGTTATCTCGGTATACTGTGGCTTTACTTTACACCGTGTCACCATGCAAACCGCGAAATGATCCCTTCATTACCGAGAAAGTATATAAATATTTCAAAAACGATCCTAAAAAGACCATGTTTTTGCTTTCGACCGATCAAGATTGCGATTTAAATAGACGAGCACGCTATCTATTAACGAGTGTCACAATTACAGTCATTCATAGAAGGCATAACCTTCTCTTTGTTATTAGCACAGTATACCAAACAGTAGCTTCTCTTAGAACAAAATCGAAATCGAAGCGTGACGTCACGAAACTAAAGGGTTATCACAAATCATAATATGATTACTCGTCTTCTTCTTAAAGAATCACAGATGCCACCGATTTGTTTTGAGAATACCATAATAATATGGCGTCGACTCGTAAATCTGCGGACACAAACTATGCCCACAGCGTTCAAAAGCCCACAGTGCCGTAAGCATGGGCCTAAGGACGCGACATGACAACTCTCGCCCCACTTCTCTTCCCGCATTGCCTTGTAGCTCTTGAGTGAACTTACTGGGTGTTATTATACTGTGTTATTAGTAATCTGACTACCAGCTGGCAGTTGTGAATCGTAGCGCGAGAATCTAACAGATGCATTTTAACGTATTGGAAATACTCGTAATACACCATTCTTTCTGGATCACTCGCAAACGATATACATTTCACATTGCAGTGAATCCATTAATAATGGCGTTTCGATATGAGAATGTGTCGAGATCCGGTTCAATGGTATTACCATCATATCATTGCATATGTGTCTAATCGAAAAATTCACTATACTGTCCCTTCCGTTCCTTGCCATTTTCCTTGTTCATATCAGTATTGATTTACAATTTTCATTGTCGGTAAACCTCAATCGATTGCTTTGCTAAAATCGGAGTATGTGACATTGACCTGAGAGCGGTTGTACATTTGGCGAGATATATCGTCTGTAGATTAGTGAAAACAGGGCGTCGCTGTGTAAACCCGTGTCGTTGTTGGGAAATAATTTACACTTTAAATAACATTTTATTTTTAGTTTTTATGGTAATCATTAAAGAGTCTTCTCATGTATGTAATTAATAACAACATTTTATTCACTTTGTTTATCAGAAATGAATTTTACAGCATGAAATTACATTTTCTTGATGAAAATCATGTTTTCGTTAGAACTATATTTAAAGAAGAATAGTGGAGATAACATTAAATTAAATGAAATAATGTATAGTCCTAAAAACTAATACATAGTTGTATAGACACAAATGTATTACATTTATATTTGGCCGCAACACTCACTGTATTAATGATCAAATTCTTCTATTAATAATCAAAACATAAAATGTTACGCGTAAGAATAAATAAGGTATTATTTCAGAAATAAATCGAGTCTCACCATTTAGTTTACCAGATAAAAAACACAGAGTAAGATATGTAGAAAGTAATATATAAAGATGTAAGTTATAGAGAAGATATGTAGAAATTAACTCAATAAGTAGTGATTCTATTACATTGAATATAATGAATAATGTAATGAGGGAAAAAAGAAGGTTATAATGAACATAATTAATTCTTTAAAATATCGATAAAAATGTTTTTTTTTGTATAAAATTATTAAATGTCAAAAAGAACAGAAAAAAATGTGACGATTGTCAAAAAGTAAAATAAAATGTTTTAGTGATTATATTGCAAATAAAAATAGTCAAGATATAAATAATATGTGCCTACCTCATAATAGTCAATAAATTTTAGTCAAATTGAAAATCGATTAAAAGCCTATTACAGAAAGAGATATAGTCAAGATGCATACAGTTTTTAGAGATCATTAGGGTCGTACAATTTTCTTTCATAATGATATAATTACTATCATTATATAAAACAACGGTAAGGGGTTGTGCTTCCATATTATTTTTGTATATTTAGATATACTCTTTTCTAATACACCACTAAATCACTATGTTCATATACAGAATCATTTCTTCCTAAATTATTATTTTAACAATTTAAACGTTTTAAAAGATTCTTATCTCGTGTTTGGCGGTAACAAAATTCATAAATTTCCTTTTACACCACCCACGCCAATTTTAGAGCTGATAATTAAAGTAGTAAAAATTATGTTTCCAGATATATTAAAAAAAATAAACAACAGCACAGCCACATATTATACGAATCTCCCAGCAAATATACGAAACTCGCCTTCTTTACCATCGTTTAAGACTCACCTTAAGGATTACTACCTTTCTAAGAAGTAACCAGTTCTTCCCTTTCTCTCCTTTTCCTCTCCCAATTTCATCTCCTCGGGCATTATTAGTTTTAAATTCTTTCACTTGTGTGTATGTTATGTCTTAATAATCTATATTTTCACAATGCGCGCATGTACCACTGTGTTTAGGTTAGTTGTAAGACATTGCCATGTGGCTATAAGCTCGCCTTTTTGTATTTATTTATTTATTTATTTATTTAATTTAACAATTCATTTACAAGTGCACAAGTATCACTAATAATCATATCAATAAAAAAATATATATAATTAAAATTAAACACGGCCGATATGAGCATTAGCATTTAAGTACTGCTGCTGCCCAACTAAGTGCCAGGACTTGTTCCAGGGCAGCTAGCTCTCTAGTTTTTATAGGTATCACATATATTCGGCAATGAATAAAAAAAAAAAAAAAAAAAGGAAAAGAAATATATATATATTCCCGAAATAAATATATAGAAAGAAATATATATATACTAATTAAGTGCAAATAAAGAGTTTATTATTATTATTAAAAGTAAGTACCTACTGTTCGAAAGATGAAATTGTAAATTTATATTGAAGTGTACGATGGATACTTGTACGAATAATATGACAAGAGATATGCGCCACGATACGAAAATGATATGATACATGATACAATGATAGGATACTATACAATGATAAAATACAATGATACGATACATACGATATGATACAATGATACATAGCAATAATACTCGTCTTTTCTACATATTGAAGTGTGTAATACAATTAGTATAGCATTTTCCATTTCACCATAGCGACTGCTGAGATGTCTCTCATAGTGCACAATGCAAGATACAAAAGGTGCAAATGAGCATACTTTTTTAAAATATGGCATACTGCCTATTTAATTTGGACAGTCATATATATCGTCAAAATTATTAGCGATTGTGAAATTATCATCTATAATATACATAGGTACATACATGCACTTAACCTCTCAATAGAATATCGATAATCGATGAATCGACAATCGATAGGTAATAAATAACGGCGTCATCTTCCGCTACCTCCCTAGCCCCTTCTACGTCTACGTGCACCGTATTTCACGTTCATTTTTTCTCGCCTTTTCCTCCCCTCCCCTTCCCCACCTCCCGCCCCCGCCCGTCGCCCGATCCGTCCTTTTCCATCACCTCCCCCTCCTCCTCCCACACCCAACCCTCGACCCCGCGCAAGCCTTTTTTAACTTTATTTTCGCCTCGGCTCTCCCTCTCCCTCTAACCATCCCGGTATCTACGTGTCGCCGTCTCCCTCGCACTCTTCCATTTCCAAACGCGTCACGTTCGAGAGAACGTAAAACTATATTATATATCGGAGGAGCTCTGCTGACAATTTACTGTCGGGCTTTAGCGCCGATGATCGATGTCTTCGTCTCGTGTATATGCTGGTCTCCTTCTTCTTCTTCTTCTTCTTCTTCTTCTTGTATTTCCATGGCACTTCTAATATAATATATAATTTCATGGCAACACAATATCGATTAATCTAGAACCTTTAAGAGTATTTCTTTTCATGAATTCGAAGACTATCGCGTTTGATTGATATTATAAATAAGATAAAAACGATTTTACCGCGTGAAGATTGTTGCACCCGACGTTTCGGTGATGTTGCAACTGCCGCTGTCCAGGGTAGACTGACCACGATCTACCCTAGATAACGGCTACAAACTTCACTCGATAAATTAATTTTTATACTATTTCTAACATCTCTTTTTATTTACCTTTTAAATAATATCAATTTTGGATATTTCAATTATCCAGTTACTCGACATAATACGAGGCATGTTTAAAAAGCAGGAGTACTAATTTTGTCAACAGTCGAAAAGCATTAGTTTAAGTATACATACATTGAAAATGTTTCTTATTGAAAGAGAATTGTACGATGTCAACGATCTCTAAGCACTGTGTGATGTGATTTCTATGCATCTTGACTATTTCGATTACCGATACTTAATCGATTTTCTATTTGACAATGCTAATATAATATTTGTTGAATATTTCTATTACTAATTACCTATTAATAATATATCGACTATTTTTATTTGTAATGTAATCACATAAGATATTTGATTTTACTTTTTGGTATTGCTAATATATTTTTTTTGTTATGCTATTTTCGTTATTTTTAATATTACCTACGTTGACTGCCATTTTATTTTTTTAATATTTTTATGACCATTGTAATAAAAATCATGCATCGCAAACCATATCAATATTCTTCTAAGGAACTCTTTAAAGAGGCTCAGGTTTTGGATGCTAGGTTATTATTCATTAAAACTGCACTACTTTGGGTTTTCGTGGCCAAACAAAATAAATCTTTTATTATTACGCACACGAAACCCACTAGACAACTCCTGAGTGATAATTTGAATGTACCTAGGATGAAGACGACTTTCGGACAGCGACACTACTCTTTCATAGCTACAAGACTCTATAATAAATTAAGCAGTGACATTAAAACCAGCCCCAATTGTCATGTGTTTAAAAGCAAAATAAATAAATGGCTGGTGCGAGAAGAGCGTTTATCTATCCATGCCATGATCGATGTAGTAGAATAATTTGAAGTTGACTTAACATACCTATATTGTGTATATATGTATGTATGTGTGTATATGTGTATTCTAATGTATTTAGTATTTCTATTTCCTATATAATATTGTAAATTTTATTATTATATTTATTTATTATTATTATATATATTTTAAAATTATTATTATTATTATTGTGTTTGGTTGGTTCAACGACCCCTCGTTTTAAATGTAAAAATACAAATTGCTTGCCCTGGAACGGGTATATCCCAGTTGGGCAGCACTAGCCAGGGAATGAAAGAGGAAAGTTTTTGCCATTTGTTTTAATATTATATTTATTGTAAAATGGTTAATTTAATAATTCCAATAAATATATAAATAAAAAAAATAAAAATGAATCCATATATTATTTTGATAATAACATTCTTCGTTTTATTATTATCTTAAAGTTTTTTTAATGACTACCCACAAAATTTCTCAATTGTCACAAAGTAATTTGATATTAGGCGAGAGTAATTGATTATTAAGGTTTTTGGGTATCGTTTATTGTAATCAATTTCAGTGGTTCAAGTGTAAAATTGAATAAAAATATAAATAATTTAATTACCTGGTTGAGATTAAACGTCATTTTAAATAATTTTTACAGTATCCATTGGATGTATTATCCATGTTTACCTACTGGTTTGTTTTATCGTTATAATTAATTACAATAGTATTAACGTAGTTTATGCTGTAAAATAATCTCTGAAATAGTTTTTAAAACAATGAACAATAAGTCATTGAAATGGCAATATATCTTTAAAAAATGTACATATTCACATACCAATATAATTTTCGAATTTTCGACGACTAACGTTGAATATCAAATACCAATTTGTCGCCTTTTTACAAGACTGCCTAACAAAAAAGAAGTGTTCAGGATTCATTTATGTATGTTTTCCGTTTATTTATTCCACCATAACTTCTAAGAGCTCAAACCTATTTAGAAGTATGTATTATTGTTAGAATTGTTATGTCATCTCGAGTGTCACTGGGTTAACACCTTAACACCTAACGCCTTAACTGTCCAAATATCAAATAAATGGTGTGTCTAAATGTTCAAATCTCCAAATGTCAATAAATTAACATAAATATATCGTGTTTAGTTTCAAATGAAAGGTCTGATTGAGAAGGGGGAAGTCCTCTAAGCCGGACGGCACCTAGTGTTGAGATTTTATTAGTGTCCGACGCTAGGTGCCGTCCGGCGTTAGGGGACTTCCCCCTAGATATCGAAAAAAATATGTATCTATATGAATACATACATAAACCAAAAATATTTCTATAAAAACGATGATAAAAATAATAAAAATTAAGCACTTTACTTTTTGTAACGGCAGTAGTGCTTTTTATACATTTTAATATATTTTATTTGTTTCATCTTATATATAATATGTATTGATGATTTTATGTATGCTATTGACCGTTGAGGAGTCCCCTCGTTGGAAGCCAACCCTGGGTGCAGAAGCCCTATCGCAGTGAAACTTAGAGCGGGCTATCATAATTGAATGCGTATACAAAAAAATCATTTTTGTGCTGACCGTCGACAATCATTTCTGTGAGTCCCCTCGGTAGCAGCCAATCCTGGGTGCAGCAGCCATGTCATGGTATAATTTAGAACGGGCTATCATATTTGATTGCGTATACAAAATTGTGTGTCTGTGCTGTTTACCGCGGAAGAGTATCCTCGTCGGAAGCCGATTCTGGGGGTAGAATCAGGTCATGCTTACCATAAAAATGTATTGTCATCGAAACTGAGTCAACATGCAAAATTTCAACCTCATAGGATAAGATAAACTGGTTCTAATTCAGCTTACAAGATTTGACCTAAGCAAAATAACAAACATTGCGAGGTAAATAAAAGCTTGTAATAAAATATAATTAAACCAAAATAACATGGTGTTATGACATCGCAAATATCACGCAACATTGATTGATAGGGGAAGTGCGGGTCGCTAGCTGCGGATCGAAGTGGTAAATCGACCTTATATCGTTCGCGGTGCGGCGCGCGACGCGGCCGCCGCACAATTTACGAGCACCGTCTCCCCGAATAGATCAGTCGATCGTCATCACCGCGCATGATGGATGTGCGCGCAGGTGCCACGCTCGCTGCTTCCACACTCGTTTGCGCAACCGACTCGCTGCACCCACGCACCCAAAACTGTATCGGTCATTATTGCGATTAGATTTTGAAATGACAGACAGAGACCAACGCGTTTGAGACCATCAAATTCGTCTTGGTAGTGGTGGGCTATGTTGAGATCCTTCGCTCTTGTGCTACCCTCGACGCCCGCCGGAGCGTCTAGGTATCTGCTGATCCACGAGATGCATTCCAAACTCGATGGCAGAAAGAATGGTGTCAGGTTGCTCGCGAGGTCACCGACAGAAGAGAGACCGGGGCTGGTAGGCGTACACTCAAGTGGATCGTTTTCCTGTTCTTCCGAATTTCAAAACCTCCCTATGCAAAAAGATGTTATATGGTATACACAGGTGCCCCCTGAAGTCGACGTCAAGCCGGAAACGGTTGATCAAAAAATTAAGGTTATATATTTTTTTTGTTATAGACAAAAAAAACGAAAAAATCAACAACCTGTGATGGTGTCAATATAACTCCTGTTACTACAAATGTTTACTTTTTTTGTTTGCGGCTGAAGGAAGGCCGTCTGAACATTTATTGTAAATGTAATAAATCATAAAATCCAAAAATTGATGTTTAATTTAAAAGTTTTCTTAAAACCAAGATCCTTTTCTCAAAAAAAATTGTTCAAAACTGGGTTTCTTTAAAAAAAACCATAATTTAAGAAATAATCTAGTCTCGAGTGTTATACAATTTTGGAATCCTTATTTAATGTTACTTCCCAAATTAGCGTAGTACAATTTTCAGTAGGTACAGTCAGTTAAAATTGGGCGAAGTATTAATTTTTAATACTTGGTTGGACAAAAAGTGACATTTTCTTCCAAAGCTTGAGCAGTTAGCTTCAAATTTAAGCAACAATTTACAGAAACACTATTCGGCATTAAATAATTGAAAAAAATTAAAATTGAAAAAGTAAATATTTGTATAATAGTGACGGGAATTAAAACACCATCACAGGTGTTGATTTTTTCGCTTTATTTTTTGGCTAATATTTTAAAAATATATAACTTAGTTTTTTTCATATTTTTCTGATAATGTGATATGCTACATCACCCGTTTCCGGTTTGACGTCGACTTCTGGGACATCCTGTAGGTCAAGAGGAAAAAAATATTTCTTGTATAATTACTGCCACAAGGGGAATGAATTTTAGGTGTTCGAGCCATTTAATGACAAAAAGTGATAGCGATTTGTGTTACTGGGAAACAGACATTTAGTAATTTATAATGTTTATATGAAAGGATACATACTTGTAACCATTCGGTTAAAGTAAAAAAAAACTAGTGTACTAGCCTCTTTTTAGAATTAAATTAAGTAAAACCTAAAAAACTGCAGAAATTACAAAGGACAGTAATCATATTTAGTGTAGAAAACTGGCATGAGGTTTGAAATTGAAACTAAAATTTTGAAATTGTTTTTTTAAATTATTTTTCTTATATTCTACATACAATAGACCACCATTCCTGTATAGGGAAGTTTCGATAAAATAATTTTTTTTTACTCCATACAAGAGCGATCCACCCCAGCGCACAAGTACGATGGCGCAACTTAAATATCTCACAAGATAGTTGACAACAGTGGGCTCGATTGCGTTTCTTCGTGAATAACATTGGAAATTAGGCCGTGTGAACGAGACAGGGCAATACGCCGCCCGGCGTTAGGGGACCTCCCCTACATCTAAATATACAACGATGATATTAGCATATCGTTATTAAATAATAAGATGGATTTATAAGGATTACTGTATATATGTTTTTTTTTGTCCCAAAGCTGGAGGTTTTTTTAAATAAAAAATATAGAACATAAAAATTGTGCTTACCACTCCCAGTCCCCCTACTTTCTTATAAGCAGGTGTGTTTTCGTTAGAAACTGACTACCGTCCTCTACTATATATTTATTTATTTAAAGTGAAGCACGAGGCACACATTTCTGCAGCATAAAAAAATATTCTCGTTTGGACCACTACGCCAACGCCGCCTAACTAGGCCTGAGCCTGTATTAAGGCAGACGCACCCAAAAAAAAAAAATGGTTTACCTTTGCAAACGTTTCGTTATAATTTAAACATGTTAGGTACTTACAAATATATAAAAAATCTTGAAATGTCATTTGGAAAAATTGATTTAAAATGGAATTAAATCTACAGAAGTAGTTTATAATGGTTGAATATTTTTAAAATTTAGTGTTTAATATATATATAAATAGATAATTTACATATTAAGGCTGTCCGTGATAACTCATGTTTTTTTATATTTTTTTTAGAATTTTATATTTTTTTTAAAAAAGTTTATAATTTTCCCATAGGTACGTTACTATTAGCTTGCGAAAATAAAAAACGACAAATTAACTTTCTGCGATTTCAATTTCATATGCCTACTTGCAACGTTTAGAAGTTGTAAGTTTTTAGTATTAAATTTTAAAAAAACATGTTTTTTTAAAAAGACCTTGAAAGGCTTCTGAGCATCGCAAATACCTACATAAAAGCTAGGTTCGCGGAGAGTCAAACTTTTGCTTATTTTTCGCTCAAACATCAGTATATTGGAAACGCATGTAAAAACGTGATGAGCCACGTTAACGTCACTCATAGTAATGTAATCTACGATTCGGGGATCCGTTTTGTGCACAGTCAATTGGCTGACGCCTTATGGCGAGGCACTAAATAGGAAGGTAAATTTTCGTCTAACCTAATCTCCGTCTGGAATTAACCTTTAGGATACCTTCTTCCTCCCGACTGGTTACGGGACCGAACTCGCTTACGCGGCCTCTACCTGCCGTAATTCAGCGGTGATTCGGTTTGAATCTCGGACCAAAGGCATCTTTTGTCCGGCTCTGAATTCAGGGTAAAGTATCCTAATGGTCATTTCAAGAGTGGTTGACGACGGGTCAACATCCACCCTGCTGCTTAGGAGACACTTATATTTCCATAGTGTCCAGATTTCTTCAGCAATTAGTCAGAGTGCAGAGCCGATAGGCGTCGTCGAATGGTGCGAAAAACGTCCAGTGCCGGGAGGCAATTCCCAAGAGAAACCTATCTACCAGTCGAGAGGCCTGAGACGCGAGAGTCTTACCCGGGGTAGCCTGCTCATGAAAAGACTTCTAAATAGCAGTTGAATAATCAGTTAGAACGATCCGAGAACAAAGTGGATCTTATGGCCAAACCTGGGCGAAACCATTTGCCACCACCCTATAGTATCAACAAGAGCTGTCGACTACAACAAGCGAACCGGTCCCCTTAGGAACTTTTAACGAAATTTGATCGTTCTGTCTCCCGTGAGGTAAGCGCAGAAGAAGCGGACAAAACAGTCCACCGTCAAGCTCCGCCACATTCCCGTAAGAGGCCAACGCCTTAACCGCGAGATAGCCAGGTATGTTACCCAGCGGGTCAAAATTCGCGCCCTTACTACCAGTTGCAACTAGATTACTCCGGTAGCCGTTTCAAGAGCAGTCGCCGTAAGGTAAACAACTACCCCCGCTCTATAGCAGACAGTACTGTTTCCAGACTCTCTCGACTGTTAGTCAGAATGCACAATCAATTGGCTGACGCCGCAAGGTGCGCAGGCCGTCCAGGAGCGCCAGAAGATTGACTCCTGGGGGAAACTAGCCCTTAGGCTAGAGTCCTACCCGGGCTCGCACTTCATGCGTGGATGCCGCTGGATGGGTGTTGACTTGTGAGTGTGAAGAAATGGGTCTTCCTGGTTACCTCTAATGGGGCCATTAGCTTCCACCCTATAGTATCAACTTCGGTTGTCGACTACAGCGGGCGAGCCCGTCACCTCAGGAAGTTTTAACGATTAGTCGTTCTATCTCCCTGGAGTGAGCGTAGAAGACTTGAGGACGAAACAGTCCACCGTCTAGCTACGCCACAAGCCCGTAAAAGGCCAACGCCTTAACCGCGAGATAGCCAGGAATGTTACCTGGCGGGCCGACACTCACGCCCTTACTTCCAATTGTCACCAGATTACTCTGGTCTCTCGATTGGTTACGAGTTCGAGGTCGCTTGCACGGTTCTCTCCCTTACGAAGCTGTGAAACGGTGTTTACCGAATCTATCGCGGACCACAGCGTCCTTTGCCCGGCTGTTCACCCAGGATCGGATGGCCGATGGCCATTTTAAGAGCAGTTGCTCTAAGGTCCGCAACCACCCCCGCTCTATAGGAAACAGTACTGCTTCCAAACTCCCCCGACTGTTAGTCAGAGTGCTCTCCGACTAACAATCGGGGGAGTCTGGGAACTGTGCTAGACTGTGCTCTCCGACTAACAATCGGGGGAGTCTGGGAACTGTATTGTTTCCTATAGAGCGGGGGTGGTTGTCTACCTTACGGCGACTGCTCTTGAAATGACCATTGGCCATCCGATCCCGGTTCAGAGTCGGGCAAAGGACGCCTTGGTCCGCGATAGATTCGGTTCACACCGTTTCACCGCTTCGTAAGGGAGAGGACCGCGCAAGCGACCTCGAACTCGGAACCAATCGAGAGACCGGAGAAATCTGGTCACAATTGGAAGCAAGGGCGCGAGGGTCGGCCCGCCAGGTAACACTGGCTATCTCGCGGTAAGGCGTTGGCTTCTTGCGGGTTGTGACGTAGCTGGACGTTGGATTTGTTCTGTCCAAAGTCTTCTACGTTCACTGCAGGGCGATAGAACGAGAAAATCGTTAAAACGTCCTGTGGTGACGGGCTCGCCCGTTGTAGTTGACACCGCAAGTTGTTAGTCAGAGTGCGCAGTCGATTGGCTTACGCCGCACGGTGCGCAGACCGTCCAGGAGCGCCAGAAGGTTGATTCCTAGGGGAAACTGACCATAAGGCCAGAGTCCTACCCAGGCTCGCAATTCATGTGTGTAGGCCGTCGGATAGGTGTTGACCCGTGAGTGTGACCAACCCTGAACAGAATGGGTCTTCGTGGCCAACTCAGCAAGGGCCCATTAACTCCCACCCGTATCAGATCGTGCCATCTTGATATTGGAAACGGCACCAGGAGAAGACAGGAGAACATGAGAAGTTTGAGATGCGTTTGTGGCGTCGGTCGGCGAACATCGTTCGCCTATCAATAAATCAATGGAAACGAACGACATGGCGCGCTCGCTGTGTCTATGGAATGCCGGGAGTGTCTTTCTCGGGACGCCGCCGCCCGACGCCCGACGCCCGCCAAAATATCGCCCAACTACGTCATTTTCATCCCGGAGATTTATAGCCGATGTCGCGACGCGCGCTTCGGAGCTTCATGAGCTTTGGCATTCCATCCGTGCATTGAACGATAGATAGATCGCTGACACATTTTCCTATTACATCTAAGTATTAAATCAAATAGCGATCATTTAAAGTAGTACCCTCGCAAGAAGTCATAACCATGGTAACTCTCTCGTCTATACCGGGACCAGCTCCGGATCTAAGATGAAAGAGAGGGGGGGGGGGGGGGGGGAGGGGGTGCCTGTCCCGGGCGGTAATAAAGGGGGCGCCAAATTCATGGGTATGAAAAAACCTTGTTACACTAAAGCGCATAGCTTCCAGAGCACATCGAAGTATGGAATGTTCATTTGATTATGGAACTTATCTTAATTCCCGTCGCGCCTTGAAAAATTCCTCACCACAGACAGAAAAGGACTAGACTAGACGAGCGGAGCCTATGCTAGCTGTGCGTAAATCGAGTTGGTTTTCTAAACAACTACTTTTTCAAACGTGTCACTATAATTATTATTATTTTATATAATAGATTATTTCGTGGCAAGGAAGGATTAGATAATAGATTAGATATATTATATAACCTGCATCTAGATTAGATAGTAAAAATTGCTTGGATCTAAGGATTAGATGTGTGTGTAAAGTCTGGATTGTGCGTTGTCTACACTGTCTTTGTTAACACTCATAAGGAAAAGTTATTAGCAAATACGTAATAAAGAGTAGTATAGAATAGAATAACTTTATTGTGCTATAAAAATATTACCTAATGAATATTACGCGGTCCTCTCCCTTACGTAGCGGTGATACGGTATCTACCAAATCACCCGGTTGTCAGTCGCAATGCACAATCGATTGGCTGACGCCGCACAATGCGCAAATAGCCCACGCGCGCCCGAAGGTTGACTCCTAGGGGAAACAGGCCCGCAGGCCAGAGTCCTACCCAGGCTCGCACTTCTGCATGGAGGCCCCGAATGGGTGTGAGCCGTGAGTTTGACCGACCCTAAATGCATGGGTCTCAGTGGCCTAAAACCAAGCGGGCCCATTAGCTCCCTAAAGCTTTTGGTGTCAATCAATGGACAGCGAAACGCAGTCAACGTGGTAAAACAAGATAAACATGGAAATAGCATAGAGATGAGCCGGCCGGTGGCAATGCCCATGGAGGCAACAAACAATAGAGCTCAGTGGAACAATAAAATTGTGGTGAGCAATTACGGCAATCGGTTCGGCAGCGAACAGGAAACGGCGGCGCTGCTTAATGATGTGATGTGTTTCTGGTTTTTCATTAAGATCGGGGGGATAAGTGGGCGAGTTCAAGACGCCGCGCCATCGAGTGAATAAATTTAACAGCGGCGAGGGCGCATCAACCGTGACGGACGACCGCACTTTTAAGCAGTTTTATTGCCTTGGTCAGCGCCAACAGCGCTCTGGTCAGTGTGGCCAGATTTGAAAATGAAAAAATACCACCGGTTTTAAAGAAAAAGACCACTTTATACTATGGTATAACCAAAAATTCTACAATGATACCACCAGACATATTGAATTTAAATTAATACCGGAATTTTATGGTTTCTATTGAAATACTAGCTGTACCAGTGAACGCGTTGCTGTGACTCATTCTGGAGTAGCGGCATAATTTCATGGCAGACCGCGGCAATTTATTGGAATTTCTTACAATATCACCGCGCTCGATAAAATGTACTATAACTATGGAACTACTATAGCAATCATAAAAAGAATAACTGTGTAATGATCGCATTGAAATTTTGTATATAGAATATTAAAATTTCGTTGTGTAAAAGAATTAGATAATTATGAATAAATATGAGAAATTCGAAAAAGTGAAAAAAACTCGGCATTTTTAACCTTTATCTGCCTTACGGAAAAATACGAAACCCTATTTAGAAATTGTAAATACTATCGTGGTCTTTATTAAATTATCTAGTGCTATCAAAGTTAATATTTCGTTTTGCTTATTTACATACAAAAATATTTAGATATTAGTTCATAAAAACCAATATAATTTTTGATGATTTCACGAAAAAAAAAATATGATGTTTGACAATGGAATTTTACCAGAAATATCCGCAAAATGACGCGCGAGGTTATTCTAGCGGCCGTCTATGTATCTATGGTAATAATGAGATATTTAGTATGGATTTTAGGATGCGTTCGAATTAGAAAATAATATTACTGTGCGCTCCGGGAGCAAGCCGCCAATATTGGTCGTTGCGTAGTCAACGGTGTTCTGATGTGCAACCAAATTTGGTCGTTTCGTAGCCGAAGGGTAACTAGAAAAGAAAGAAAAGTGAAAGCACACGTTTCTAATACGTTTGCTTTTAAAGTGCTTGTGGATATACTATATTATTTATTGTTCCATATAAGCCTTCCCTATCAAAATTATACAAAGCGCCCATAAACGTAAAATACTGTAACTCCGATAAATCAGTCATCAATCATCAAATCAAATACATTTGTAGGTAAGTAAGCGAAAATGCACTGACATAGCAGTTTGTGGCGAGCAACCAGAAAGAAGCGTTAAGAATGCGGTCATACATACCAATGAAATCGCACAGTGATGTGCGATAGATACGTGGACCTTGCGATGCATAGATACATGGATATGCAATGCATGATACATTGACCTTGCGGTACACTGAATGAAATTTTCATTTACATTTCTATTTATATAGATGTCATTATTGTTGTAATGAAAATAAACATATTTTCTAGCCAAAATTAAAGAAAAAATATTTATAATATTCCCAAAAAAAACATCATGTTTCACGAAGAATGTCGAGTAAAATTTAGAATTCGAGTTTTCACCGGTTCTCCACGTTTTGAGATCCGAGTAAACCAAAGAAGTGATTTCTGGAAAATGTCTATCTGCGTATGTGTCTGGTGTCTGTCTGTATCCACTGCATCTTAGGAACTACACCACTATTTGACATATAGAGTTGTCAACTACAACGGGCGAACCCGTCACCTCAGGAAGTTTTAACGATTATTCGTTCTCTCTCCCGAGAAGTGAACGCAGAAGACCTGGACAAAACAATCCCCCGCCAAGCTCCGCCACATGCTCGCAAGAGGCCAACGCCTTAACCGCGAGATAGCCAGGAGTGTTACCCAGCGGGCTTACACTCACGCCCTTGCTTCCAATTGCGACCAGATTACTCCGGTCTCTCGATTGGTTACGAGTTCGAGGTCGCTTGCGCGGTCCTCTCCCTTACGAAGCGGTGAAACGGTGTATACCGAATCTATCGCGGACCACGGTATCCTTTGCCCGTCTGTTCACCCAGGATCGGGTAGCCGATGGTCGTTTCAAGAGCAGTCGCCGTAAGGTCCGCAACCACCCCCGCTCTATAGGAAACAGTACTGCTTCCAGACTCCCCCGACTGTTAGTCAGAGTGCACGGTCGATTGGCTTACGCCGCACGGTGCGCAGACCGTCCAGGAGCGTCAGAAGGTTGATTCTCAGGGGAAACAAGCCCTAAGGCCAGAGTCCTACCCGGGATCGCACTTCGTGACCCGTGAGTGTGACCAACCCTGAACAGAATGGGTCTTCGTGGCCAACTCAGCAAGGGCCCATTAGCTCCCACTATTTGACACTAAATTACGTATAAAATTACGGCTAATGCCAAGAATCAAGAAGCCGATGAGAAATATCGGCCATTTTGTTTTGCAAATAGCGGCCAGTTATTTTTTTTTAAAATCATACATCAGTTGATAATGGTCCCTGGAAAATAATTAAATAGGACTTAGAATTCTGAGGACGTTGTCTACAAAAAAAATGTTAACAGAGGCCGTTTTGAAACCTGTGCCTGCCAGTTACATCGGAAGATACATCAGAAAGTTACTTAAGTAAAATTACTTAAGGAACTTTTGACATCTTCAGCTGGTTTTGAATTTAAAATATAATGACGCAATTATTAGTACTGCTAGTATTGAAAATACAAGTATGTCAGAATTCTAAGAATATTGCCTCTAACTTTAATAATGCTACTAATGTATGTCACTTATCATTGCCAAAAATGCTACATTAACATTACCATAAAGCAATACCGTCCAAATTTTGGGGGCAATAATTTATTTATTTATTTATTTTTAGGAAAACCAACAGCTAATTTATAATTTAACAAAACGACGAAGTAGGATAACAGAGAGCCAATTAAAGGTTTTCACGTTTAAATAACGTTGTAGAAACATATGTGACCTTTCAATTAAAGCTATCGATTAAAAATACATAAAAAAATATTCAACAATTAATGCTAAAGAGTTCACTGTTCAGCTGCTGCCTAGCTAATACTCGTACAGAATGGATCAAAGTCAAAGCGTTTAATCAAATCATTGAAATTGTCACTTGTTCGCCATAGAAAGTCATTTTGCCTATAGTTGGTACCAGCATAAGGAACATGAAGAGCAGCGTTAAATCTATTGAGTTTGGAAGGAACACGGAGATTAATTTTATTTAGTAAGTCGGGACAGTTAATATTATTGGAGGTGATATTTAGCAAAAAGGTTAAGTCCGCGGTTTCACGCCGCTACCACCATGGTCGTAAAAATACTACATATGGCCACAATGATTCTGGCCACCGCATCGCCTGGCCCATGCGTCCTATTATGATGGACCTGCTGAACCGTTTGGCCGTCATTCGACCGTAAACTCACACTCTTTGGGCCACCGACTCACAATCATCCTATCATTTTAAATTGAACTTGAACAACGATTCTCACGTGATTTAATAGCCACTGCTCAGTTGCTACCTGGCGTCTTCTTCTTCTTTTCGTCTCCAGGGGCGGCAGCTGACGGTGTAGATACCGTGTGATAGCTCGGCGTCTGATGGGAAGCATTGTGTCCTTTCCATCAGACGCCGGAAGCACTGTGTCCCAGGTCAGCTGCCAATCGATTGTGCTCTCCGACTAACAATCGGGGGAGTCTGGGAACTGTATTGTTTCCTATAGAGCGGGGGCAGTTGTCTACCTTACGGCGACTGCTCTTGAAATGACCATTGGCCATCCGATCCCGGTTCAGAGTCGGGCAAAGGACGCCTTGGTCCGCGACAGATTCGGTGCACTCCGTTTCACCGCTTCGTAAGGGAGAGGACCGCGCAAGCGACCTCGAACTCGGAACCAATCGAGAGACCGGAGAAATCTGGTCACAATTGGAAGTGAGGGCGCGAGTATCTCGAGCCCGCCGGGTTTATTCCTGGCTCACTCGCGGCAAGGCGTTGGACTCTCACGGGTTGTGACGTAGCTGGACGTAGAATGTACTGTCCAAAGTCTTCTACGTTCACTGCAGGGCGACAGAACGACTAATCGATAAAACGTCCTGTGGTGACGGGCTCGCCCGTTGTAGTTGACACCGCAAGATGTGTCCCAGGTGTACGGGTTGTGATACGCTTAGGACACAGTATACTGAGAAAACAGTAGACTCTCTCTCTCTCTCTCTCTCAAGCGAAAGGGTGTTGTGGGAATAGGGTGCGAGGAATAAGGGCAGAGGGTCACATCTTGACGAACGCCTTTGGTTAGCGTTACGCCCAAGTAAAGGCGTAATCTGCGTGAACATAGTAGCGGACATCTAGCGACCATATCAGAGCCCTTATGACTTGTGACGTAGTCGCTTCGATTTCAGTTTTGTTCTAAGTCTAGTATACTGTGCTTAAGGATAACGTTTCCATTATGACGGGCCATATGTTTCGATGGAAACCGTCGCCCGGAGATAGGTGTTCACATCCGGGTGTTCACACGGTGACCGATCCGTCAAAAAAACGGCCGAACAGTCGACAAGTGCGGACCCCGAAACGATGACGATGACGATGAATCGACACGTGCTATTTATCGGCGCGCTCTTTCATATTACGACGGTCCGGGCGTTTAGACGGCGCTCCGCTGTGACAATTCGTCCGTTTAAAAACCCGGGTCCTGTTTTTTTGCCGGGTCTGTCTAAATGTGAACAGCTTCATATACATGGTTCCACCACTGACACTTCCATCTATTTTGACGGACCGTCGAAATAGACGGACCGTCATAGTGGGAACGGGCTCTTACGGTAGCCCTAAGGGTCTTTGATCCGCGCCCGGCCCCGTTTTCGTGCGCCGTTTCGCACGCCGCCCGCCCACGTCACGTTCCCTAACTCAAATTTTTTTTTTATACTTTTATTATCAAAAAGCATATTTTTGGATAGTAAGAGATTTTTTATACCTACATGTAAAACTGCGTTAAAAGTCATCTGAGATTGTATTGATTCATTTAGTTTTTTCAATTTATTCATTAAAGAAACATACAGCACTTTAAAAAATATGAAATTACATTAAATACTGTATTTCAGGCCGATGACATATTTTCAAGAAAAGCTTCATTAAAATTTAGACTTTGGTTACCAAGGGAAAGGGTGTTGTATGTTCAACAATCGTATATTCAGTTTTTTTTGAATAACATAGTAAATCAAAAATTTCCTTCTGGGGTATGACATACAATGTCACCCCCTGAATAGTTGGTCGTGCAGGAGCTAACAACTCAAGCAATAAAGAAGACGTCGGTGTTGACACTAATGTATAGTATTTTGTTCGTTAACATAATTAAGAAATAACGAAGCTACAGATATAAATGCAATCATTCATTGTAACTTGCACAAAAAATAAGGTTTTTAAAAATAATCTAAATCTAATGACACTATGAAAATGTAAGATACTAAGAAGAAGAAGAAGAATTAAATGGCACAGGAGTTGCTCTTCACAACAAATGTGAACATCTGGGTTTATGTATAGTCGGTTATCCATCGCTGCCCAGTTCTTGAACGCCCAATTTGTATCGAAAACGTGCATCTATGTATGGATAGGTGCGTTGGAGGCCCGCTCGCAGTCCGTCGCCGATCGTAAGTGGCGATACGGCGTAGTCGCCTGGGGCGTTCCAGCTCGATTCGCATCGATTGCTCCATAATAAAATTACAATGATTGTCGCGGACGCCACCGCCGCGCCGCGCCGCTTGTCCAATTGTGGTTTCGGGCCCTTTTTTGCCCCCCATATTTATCGTGTCCAAATAAATCGTCGCATCACCTCTAGCCGCAGGATGTTTATTTAATATACTCCGCTACCGTTGACCGCATCGTTTGATTTATGACGAGACTACGTCAAGGACCTGCGGCCTAAGTCTGTTTAACAGCACCTACCTATTATTGTTAAAATCAAATTAATAATCTAATTATCGTCATTTAACGTCAATATTTAATTAACAACTGACAAATTCTAATATACGATAACTAGTTTTAAGTGATTATTAAGCAAGCTTTTATTGTATACTAGCTGACTGGACAGACGTTGTTTTGCCCAAATGTCAATAAATTTGTTTGTGATCGTTTTGTGAATTTATGAAAGGCTATTGGAATATGTAAAAAAAGCAAAAAATTGGTTGTGTCACTCCAAAACTTTCCCGGCAATTAACAACCCCCCCCCCCCCACTCTCCTTCTCGCCCTAAACCCCTCGACCCCCGCACCTCCCCAATTACACCCCCCCCCCCTTAACTTCACTCTTCCAAATTCCACCTTCCAAACTCCCCCCTCCCAAACTCCACCCTCTATTCTAGACTATTTCTATTGAGATATTTCTATTTGTAATTGAGGTATTTCTTATAATAATAATTGGCATTTCTTATAATTGTGTTGTTCTTATAATTGGCATTTCTTGTGGTATTTCTTATAGTATTTCTTGTAGTATTTCTTATACTTGTGGTATTTCTGGTAGTATTTCTTATACATTGGCATTTCTTATAATTCTTGTTGGCATTTCTTATAATTGTGGTATTTCTGATTTGACTATTTTATAACTGTCTATTCGTTTTTTATTTTGACTATCTGTGTTTTTCATCTATACCCACTTTTTAAAGGAACATATATTTTTATTGTAAATTTATTTAATAATTGTTTTTTCCGTTTAAAAAAATAGTCAATCTGTATAAAAAATAATTATACCACATAAGGTATAAGATATTATCTTGCATAAAGAATTTGACTTTGCCAAGTGTAGGGATACCTATACCAACTGGTTTATTTTATAATCGTTTTTGCACTAATGTAAAATGACGTATTGTAACTTTTCGGAAATAACAAACTACAACTATGACTATTGATGACGCCGCGCCAATTAAGTGAAATAACATGAAATTAACGAAGGTGTGCGTGAAAAGTCATCAAGTCGTTAGAGCGACAGCCAACTTATGGTTGTGGAGTCAGTCGAGTCCCTCGGACGGTGCGACGCGTGATTTCCGGAAGCATTAGTTCACGGCCACTACACCCGCGGCTCATCAATTCCGGCGAACACATTACGAACAAAAAGAATCATTAAAAAAACGGACAGAGAAATATTCAATTCACCCGTTCAAATCTCCAGTGGAAAAATAACAGGAGCCAATAAGTCTCGCTTCACCGCGCACGCGCGCCGAATACGGCGTGTTTCGAAATTATATGCTGTTTCGAAATTATTATAAAACCGGTCGATACCCTTAAGACAGATGTTTATTGTATAACTGTATGTTAGAAGTTATTACCATTATTGAATGTGCGGATATCAACCTCCATAAGAATTACGCCAACCACCGTATCTATGGATATCCACTCGGATAGCAAGGCATCTCTTATGGAATTTGCCTCGAATACCATTAATTCACAGCTAGTGCATAACTGCATATCACTACTGAATTCCCTGGGCGAAAAGAACAGGGTAATTCTAAGATGGGTTCCCGGCCATGCAGGTATCGAGGGAAATGAAAAAGCCGATGAACTTGCTAAGACGGGAGCAAAGGGAACGCTATACGGCCCTGAACCTTGCTGTGGCGTTCCAAAAATCCTTGCAAACCCTATGCTTAAACAAATATGTTTAGAACAATCCGTCAACCACTGGAACAACACGCCAGGATTGAATCATTTCAAAGCGCTAATTAAGGCTTACGACCCTAAGACGGCCCGTGAGGCCTTATCGCTAAATAGGAACAATCTACGCATACTGGTGAGGGCGCTCACGGGGCATTGTTGCCTCAACAAACACATGTACAACCTCAAGCTCAGAGACACAAAAATGTGCAGGTTCTGCCAAGGAGCAGAGGAAATTCCCCAGCACCTCATGTGCGAGTGTGGCCCGCTGATGCGTAAAAGATACACCCACTTGGGTGGTCATTACCTCCAACCTAAGGAGGTAAAACAATCTGGTGCGGTTCTTAAATGACACGAGGCTTAGCGCAGAACTATAGTAGGTGGCGAACACAATAGATCAGCAATGGTCGCAGTGTTACAAGGCTCATAAAGACCTTAGAAAAGCCCCACTCAACAAATAATAATAATAATAGAAGTACAGAAGTACCGCGCTGTTCTACTAAAGGAGTTAATCTGATTGGGAGTTGGTGATAAAAAGCATAAATGGTTTAGTTAGTAGTTACCTGGAAGAATGGACTCAAACAACGACCAGCAAACCAGCGAAAATATAAAAGGGGTATTCGGTGTACCGCAAGGCAGTGTACTTGGACCGCTACTATCCTTGATGTACGTCAATTACCTTTGTGACAATAAATGGGCAAATTACATCATTTGCAGACGACACTTTATTGTTGATAGCTAATGTTGGGAGCTAATGGGCCCTTGCTGCGTTGGCCACGAAGGTCCATTCTGTTCAGGGTTGGTCACACTCACGGGTCAACACCCATCCGGCGGCCTCCACGCATGAAGTGCGAGCCCGGGTATCGGTTATCCTATTTATAATGTCAAACAACCGCGATAGTCCTCGATTTTATAACTATTTATAAGGCTTTAACACAATAAACTTGATTTGATTTATTTTTAATAATTGTCGATTAGTATTTTTTTTAATTACCGATTATTTTGGCGTGCCCCATATATTCGCAGACTTCGTTTTTTTTGTATTTTTATTATTTATGTGGTGACCAGAACACTCGGAGTATAAGTAAATAATAGGGAAAATATTTTTTGTCGTTGTTGAGTTTCACGTGCAAGCAAGTTCTACGTGTGTCATTTGGATGAACGCATGCCACAAAATAGAGGTGATTGTAGTTGCAGATTCATTACTCCAACGAGGTGGATGGATACAGAAACCAATCTATCTACCACCCGGGTAATGTAATGACTAACGTCGTCTCTCTTGCCTGAGCTCAAAAATATATTAAAAGAAGAAGAGACTTCTATCCTTATCCGGTCCTTCAAAGAGTCACTGTAGATGCAGAGAAGCTAAATTAGAAATGCTATCCAAGAAATATCATCTTTAAACAAAAAATGCGTAATAACTTTTTTTTAATTAGAAGTAGCGGGGGATATTTATGGGACTTATGATTAAATCATTTATACGTAGATATTCAGATAAGCACAGTACGTTAAATGCATTCAACCAATCGAGAAAGCGCAAGCTGTAAAACAAAAAGTAATAGAAATATAGAGTCCGTATGCGTCGAGCGGTAATGAAAAGGTTATTGCCTGTGTTTAACGAGATAGGCTACGATTATATTGTGATATTATATTATAGGTAAATTAGCTGTAAATTAATTATTTAATCTAAATTATTCTTAAAACAGTATGCATTCAACAATTTTAAATTATTCAAATCAAATATGTTTTAGGAAAAAGAGGAAAAACAGTAACTGTTCTCATTATAAGGCATTATCTTTCTGAATTTCCCTCCCCCCCCTAACACTCAGCCCCCCCCCCCCTTCCAGGGGGGGTGAGTGTTAGGGGCTCTATAGACGACCAAGCATGCTTGTCAAACATCGCGTCGCGGGCTGGGAGGGGATCGTAAACCGCAGGAAACATGCATTAAAAAAAATATATATTTACCAAAAATGCCTAATTTTGTAGTTTCTACCAGGGAATCACGTCATTCATCAATCAATTACGTCTATTTAACTTGACTCCCTGGTATAAAACTACAAAATTAACTATTTTTAAACAATATTTCGTGCGGTTCACGATCCCCTCCTCGCCCGCGACGCGATCGCAAGCCCTATAAAATCATAGGTGGCCTTTAGCAGCCGACCATGGAGTCTGAAAGACAACGCAATCCAAAATGTGCGATTCTCTGCGCTCTTTTTAATATCGTCTGGTATTTTCAGTACCTTTCAAGGTTCGTGCGTATTTTATACCAAAAACTTTGCGCCTGTGCAGCAGCAACAATATATCCTAAATGGCCTTACAAGTGTCTCACAGACATTTGAGGTCAGTTTAATAATTGATTATATAGCGAATTAGATTGCTCAAATCTATAGTACTTTTTTGGCAACCCTTCTGCATTGTCGACGCTGTTACCAATGTTCGGCGAAACTAGTAGCAATTTATTTCGACATCTATATTTTTTTTTTTATAAAGAACTGATTGTTTATAAAAAAATCTTTATTTAACCAAATATAACGACATTAAAATCAAATTATGAATGTCATTTATTGCATTTTTATATAGGCTGATTACTTCACAGAAATAATATTAATAGATTAGAATCCGAACTATAAGACTGTTTGAAATATAAGAACTATAAGACTGTAAAATTTACATCTTTATGTAAATATTATGAAAATAATAAGAGCTATGACTTATTTATTATATAATTGTACTATTTTATACTTTTAAGCAACCTTCTGCATTGTCGGCGAAATGTCGGCGAAGAGTCTAGAGACTAACTGGGTCCAAAAAAAATGTTATTTTCAGTTTATATTATGGACTGGATACGCTAAGATTTTTAATTTTTCGTTTAACATCTCACGTTTTAAAATACATTCATTTTTATAAAATTAAAATACAAAAGTTAGTTTAAATCGATCCTCATTTCGGCGCCTCCTAAGCTGTGGCGCCCAGGGACATATGTAACCCCCTGCCCCCCCCTAGCTACGCCTCTGGTGTCATCTACACATAACATTTCATAGCAAGATCCTAGCGAGAAAAATCGGCGAGAAAAATCGCCGATCTGCGGTCATATATTCGGTAGCGGAAGTAACCACTGGATGCAGTTTCAAAATACCATTGTGCTATCCAAGGAACAATTCTACTTTCCTCGCACGATTCGGGAAGCCATTGAAATAAGAAGAACCCCGAACTTCAATAGAGACGACGGTTACAAACTCTCTTATAAGTGGAACCCTCTTCTTAAAATGTCCCCACCGCCGAAAGCCGAACGCAAGGACGTAAGACAGGAGATACAGTGAGTGTTGTGTGCAAGACGGATTTTCGAAATTCGCGCGCTCCGAGCCTGGCCCCCCGCCACCGGTATAACCTACGCGGAACAACGGATTGACAGCTCCTTCAGTCTACCCTAGACAACGGCGGCTGCAACGTCACCGAAACATCGGGTGCTACACATTTCACGCGGTTAATTCGTTTCTATCCTATTTATAATGCCAAACAAACGCGATAGTCTTCGATTTTATAGTAAGATCCTAGAGTTGCCAAAGCGTAGTACGACATTAAGCAATCTAATAACTCGATTCAGTGCCTTTAGAGGTTCGTGCGTATTTTATGCCAGTATATTTGGCGATAGTGCAATAGCAACAATGTATCCTGAATGGCCTTACATTTGTCTCACAGATAAGTGCGGTTAGTTAAATTTAGAAAATAAATAAAATTAGTACAATTTCTGCTTCAGAATTAACGTCAGGCTTAATGTGATACCTTCATAGTGATAAACTTTAGGTACACTAATATGACCACATTCTCCTTCAATTTCCAATAAGTTAATAGAGGAAACGGAACCACCAATTATAGAAAATAATTTACAAAGAATTAAGACTTGTGCCATTCATCCTTTTTAATTGAAAAGACTCACAGAATATTTATGAATTGAATGAAGTAAATCAATTTTACTTAGGAGCTCGATAAAATATGTCCTTTTTACAGATATGATAAGTTCCCTAGTTCATAAGTTCCAAAAGTTATATAGAAAGAATGTAGTTCATAAAGTGCGCCCCTGGTTGACCGATTTCAACCGCAATCTTTTCAACTCTTGCCATGATTAAACGTTGCCTGCATGCCAAATTTCAGCTCAATCGGATGAAGGCGTTTAGGCCCTGTCGTGGAGGAATACACACAGTATACACACACATAAAAACGCATTCACAATACTTTACCTCTTCCGAGAAAGAAAAACCGCAATTAGATACAAATTCTAAAATGTATCAAGCTGTATATTTTGGCTATTCACCTTTCCCATTTGGTGAGTCAATAGATTTATACATAGTATCATTATGACGAGACCCGTATTAATTAACATTGAATTGTGAAAAAGACATAAAAATAATGATAATTACTTTACGTCTCGCTAATGAGTGTAGTTAGAAGAAAACGGTGGTAAATTTTACGAACGGGTACATTTTAAAATCACGTTTTATGCGAATTCATTGGTGCGTGGTAACGTGTTATAACTTGTTAATGTCTTTACGGAAAATAGATGTCATTGGTCTTTTAGTTTTAAGTCTAATTAATTTACCATCGTCGCTATTCATGGGTCTAATTTACAACACAAAATTTTCATTATAAAATAATTCAAATATATAAATAAATTTCTGGAGTAGTAGTAGTAGTTACCATATATCTGTATATTCCTTCGTATATTTAAATTATTGTCATAAAAAGCTATATAATGTATAAGTAGATAGTTTATTTTTCTTCTAAGAAATTGTTCAATGGATGAAACGATGCAAAAAAAATATAATATAAGTCGTAGCAAAGGAGTTTAGGGATCAGGCTTTGGTAGGCTTGTTTTTATTTTTGTGCTTGATTTGATAAATAGCTATTTCTCTATTTCGACGAGGACATTGTATGTTGATCCTTCAATGATCGATAAATGATCGAATACGAATAATTTGAAATTATATTGTTCCCATGTTACTAAGACATCAGGATCTTAATATTAGCAAAAAAATAAATCATTTTTTATATATCGCAAATGACCAACGAACTCTGGCGATTTTAAATACATAAATAAAATATTTTTGGCGATTATTTCAGTTTGATTTTTTTAGTACCTTCCTATAATTTCTGAGTAATATAATGAAATAATAAAATTTTAGAAAAAGTTGTAAATTTGCATCTTTATAGGGGCACATATGTACCATCAATATACATACCATAGGGGCACATATGTACCATTAATATATACAAAATCTATTGAACCAATTTTCACAAAACTTGACATTCATATTATTAACATGGCCTTTTAACAGTTTTATTATCAAAAAAAATCATACTCTACCGCAAAGCTAATGGTCTTTAAAGGGTTAAAGGCCTTTTCATGATGAATCGATCTTCTATCGATTCATCATAAAAACAAAGCTTATACTCCTTGAAAATAAAATAATTCATCATAACTTCCTGACTAAAGTTGTTGTTTTTTAAAAGTGTTCTCCTCAAGTCGTTTACGTTTCATCTGAGGCTTGCTCATACAGTCCACCAAATTAGTAAGAGTAAGTAGATAAATTTGATGATCGCGGCGTGGCTTCCTACGCACAGCGAGGCAAACGCAAGGCGCTGGCTGTGTGGCTCGGGCCCGGTCGTCTTTCGCTAATGGCTCATAATGCGGCTTAGTAGCGTTGTTTGCTTAAGTAGTTTAGGGTTATCGTGTCTATTAATAGGTGTCGCGCATCGCCGCTTGCAAGAGTGTCTGACTCTGTACTTATTGATCGTATTCGGTGTTCCGCCCGATCAATTACAATTATTATGACCGGAGAGTCATCGTTTAATGAACGTATCATGAGATCATATGAACGATTATTCCAACAGTGGCGGCTTACTGTCTGCTTAAGCCGAGGCTGAATATATTGCATCACATTAGTTAAACCGCTATACCTATACAAACGTACGTGATACAGCCGCTATATTATCGCCCGAACGCAACAACCCGTATCACGTAGGTTCGAGTATAAAAAAAAACAAACAAAAAAAAACCCTTAACCCACAAAGCGTACGAGATACGTCATTTTTCCTACGATTCAAAATACAAAATAGGGTAATAAATGGTTCTATTGTGTAAAGAAAATTGTCTAGTGTATTGTAAACAATTATTATTATTAAGAAATAACATAATGAAAAAAAATCGAACGATGTTTTACCTACTTTTCGAATAAAAACCCAAAGGTTTGTTGGTTAAAAGCTGGGTACCATCTTAAGGTGACCTTATAATCTGATGAACTTTTGTTTCAAGTTTTTTTTGGTATAGTTATAAATGTTTTAACTCCAAATGAATGGCATAAGAAAAGAACAAGGAATGTCACATTTTCTTATTTTTTAAAGTTTCGTAGTTTAAAACTCAGATCTTACCACAGCAATTCTTCTCAGGATATCAAAAAACATAAATTCAAGGAAAAATTGGCGATATAATTATGTTTTTCACGGTAAGATCCATTTATTGCAATTTGGATAGCTAAAATGATTTTATTATTTATGTAAATAACAACACAATTGAATAAATAAAAATAACACAGCTGAATAATGAACAGTTGTGTGGAATCCCCAATATTTGACTTACATATCGCGGATCGAATCGATACAAAAAAGATGTGTGAAGCGGTTAAATTTCACTTCTTTCACTAAGCCCGGCTCCTATGAGGAATCCCACAGTTACTAGTTACAGTAACAGAGGAAGCCCACAAGTTAATGTCATTGGAGAGCCGTAGAGTCTTGATCGATGCCGTATTCTTGCATGGGTTGGTAAATAATTCCATCGATGTGAACGCGATTTTGGAGCGCATAGAATGTTATGTTCCTCCCCGCCCTGTTGGATCGCATCGACTATTTCATCTCCCTGTGGTGAAAACCAACGCATCTCAAAATGCATTTCTATACAGAGCGTGTCATAGATATAATACAGACTTTTTAAGTGTGGACATATTAAACTCATCAAAACCTCTTATAAGAACTCAAAAAAAAAAACTAGAGTCTATTTATATGATCACAAAACATTTATACATATTATATTTCATTTAATTTAGTTCATGGACATAATTTTATCTCTAGTATATTCATTATAATACCCATACATCATACTTAAAATTAAATATAAATATATTTATATACATACATAATATTTTCTCTCTAAATCTAAAATCTATTTTGTCTCTTCCTTTCATCTCACTTCCCATCCTGATTCCCCCCATTCTCAAGCGGAAACAATATAAAATTATATTGCGTTCATTTTGTATACTTTATATTCGAAATCACATTAATGGATCTTTGTCACTTTTAAATAGGTTTTTATTGCATTGTATGTAGTTCTGTTTGGTTCCAGAATGAAATAAAATAAAAAAAAAATAAAAAAGCAAGCAGCAAAAAACATTGTTTAGGGGGTTGGGATAATTGAAATGTGCAAATAAGTACCAGAATCAACAGTCTGATATGGCCATCCATTATATCGGATTTTTTCAAATAAAAATTTAGTCTAGTTTTCAACTTAGGTATTTTTGCGTACTTACAACATCCAAGATGTTGTGTTCATCCAACATCCAAGTACTGTATGTGATGATAGAGCTACGGCTCAGTCTTAGCCTTTCCTCTTCGACTCTAGTAGCGGATGGCACTATATTTAAATCCTAAATAGTATGAATTGTGTGTAATGAATGGCCATACTAAAAGGACATAAAATTTTGGTACTAATTCTCACATTACAATAAAATATTAACTTCTAAACCTGTCAAATTTTAGTGTTTTTACTAAAACAATAAATTTAATTTAGCAAATAAAATTATTAGAAATGGATGTTACCGCGTAGAATATTGAAGTTGTCAACATATCTTTGTAATTATTATTTTTGTCATCACGGAGACAATAATCACGGTAAGCAACGCTTCTCATAATCACAATATCAATGAAGTATTGATATCAATGACGATAGATTGTAAATATTTATTTATTGCAAACTTAAATATCCCCATTTTTCTTTGAAAAATATTCAGCGAAATAACTTTTTTTTAATTATTGTTGGATTATTTAAAAAATATATAATTTTGTATGAAGGGAAATGGGAGCTCCAAATATATTTCGATGTCAATGTCACTAACGTCGATAAAAAAATTACCAAAATAAAAATATTTTTTAATATTTCTGGAAAGGTTCACGATATCTTTTTTTTAATGTGGGGGAATATAAAGCCATATTAAAAAAATACGTTCTGTCTAGATAATTGTCATCATAATTATAAGAAACGTATCTTACCGCAATAGCTTAGAGCAAATACCTCACCATGTCCTCTCCTTTATCCCTCCCTGGGCAATTTTAGCATAAGTTACTGACATGTATCTGTATAAGTTTATTTTAAATTTAACTTTACTACTTCTTTGTGTATTGCACGGTGAAAATTAGGAATTATTTTATCAAATGGTTGACTGTAAGATATCGCTATAGCGATAAGTCCGCCATTTGTGCATAAATTGTCTTTTTTATAAAACTAGCGTAATATTCATTAAGTTATGTTTTTATAGCACAATAAAGTTATTCTATTCTATTCTAGATCTTTCCGCGACGACCAAAATAGTAATTAAAAAAAAAAGATAATTTCACTATATTACGCGGTAAGTTCCACTTCTAATGATTATGCTTGTAATATTTACGTTAGCCGAAATACCATAATTCTGAAACTTTAAACTCTAAAATATACGCATTCTTTAGGGTTTAATGTTTTAGAAAAATGCAAATTAATACCAACATTAACAGTGTATATATTAATATGGGGATCAACTGTATTTTTAACATGGCGCCAATGTAGCATGCTATATTGGCTTGTTTTTCTATATGTGTTTCTTGATTGCTGTGTGTCTTAAATACGCTGTATCGTGCTACAGTGTATTTAAGAAACACAATGTGGGAGCCGCCGCTGCGTTCGTTATTATAATGGCGTTAATAAACGCGTTGAGTATTAATAACAACCTAATTAGAGGATCGAAACCGTTCTCAATTGTAAAAGTGGCCGGTTAATTCGAAATAAGCTCTCTTTAATACGCTTAAATGTTTTTTTCCTCTTTCACCGGCCGCCGCGGAGCCAATAAACTTGCTTTGAAATTATGCCTATCGGGCTGCGAGGCCCGCTGCCGATCGCCTAGAGATCGTAAAAAAGTGATATCGGCTAGAATATTTTAATTATTGAGGAGTTCCATAAGGATCAGGCGAGTGGCAAAACATTGTGTTAGTCATACTCATATTTTATCAATTTCAAATAAATTGCTATTAGTTTCGCCGGCCATCGCTATCAGCGCCACCTGCGTGTCGCCGGCGCACTACAGTTGCCAAAATCTACTATGGCATTAAACAATCTACTACCCTGATATAATCAATCGTTTCCCATACAGTATAACTATCGACATGATTGACGTGCAGTTGTTAACACTTCGTATACGTACACGTTGAAATCGATAGTTTTGCTCTGTTCTAACTTTCACTTCTGAATCCATTAATTATATGGCGAAAGGTGAAAAAAATGATGAACGAAGTTGAAATCTAGAACCTATCTATTTTATTGAATATGTGATTAAATCTATAGAACTATTAAAACGTGAAACGAATATATAGTCGATTTGTTCATTCATATTTTTTTTGTAAATTAGTGTCACATTTTAAAACGAGCCTCTTAAAATCTTATTTGTCACTATCTCAATGTCGATTGGGGCTTCGCAGATCAGTGCTATAATACTTTTGAATAGATTATTTTTAAATTGCCGGTAACCTGAGTCTCGAGCCAGTGACTCACTGCGACTTTCAATGATTCATCGTCGATTTACGGTGATTTGTGGTTTTCTCGGCAATACAGGGAACTCATATCGCTTACAGTTCATGTTATGTGAATTATGTTGGCAATGTACGTGGAGTAGTTTCAAAGATCGATTAACTGATAATTGAATATTTACTACTTTAGACTGTGACACCTTCACATAGTAGAAGAGTCAGCGATAAAATAATCACCTCAATTCATGGCAAAATAGTATTCCTGGTAGGCATGGAAATTATTCAGATCTTCACAAATGGGAAACATTAGGCTATTTTGGAGCTTTTTTTCTGGATGCAATCAAAGCATGCTTACCAACATTAAGACTGGTTTTAAATAAATTAAAAAATATTTCTACTAACTTTTTATTATTATTAAACAAAAACTCATTTAAAAACCAAATTAGAAAAACATCATAAAGACAATAATGTAAAATAAGGATATTTTATTTAAATTATAGTAATTTCAAAAAGAATTTTAAAGTAATTTCGTAGCTACTGTTATACAATTTCTGTATTTTTGACCTTAAAATAATGAATTTTTAACTGTTAACTCTCGTGTTTAGTACACAAATACAGTTATAAATGGGATAGAAAACGAATTTACCGCGTGAAATTTGTAGCACCCGACGTTTCGGTGACGTTGCAGCCGCCGTTGTCAAGGGTAGACTGGTCAACCCTTGACAACGGCGGCTGCAACGTCACCTAAACGTCGGGTGCTACAAATTTCACGCGGTAAATTCGTTTTCTATCCTATTTATAATGTCAAACAACCGCGATAGTCTTCGATTTTATATTACGAATACAGTTAATCTGAAAGAGAGAGCGGGTTGTTGTTAAAAAGATACTAATTTACAAACTGTCGGAAAATGCAATGTGATATTTAAAAATACTGTGTTATATACAAAAATAATTATAGCATTAATATATTTTAAGAGTTTAACTTTTATATATTTTTATTAGCTACAATTCAATCAATTAATTGATACATGTACCTACGTGCTTAACATGCACGTAGGTACATGATCACGACACTCGAAGCAAATCCATCATAGCCTCCCCAAAGTCCGTTTGACTACATCCAAAAGTAATTCGTATTTTTGTCCTTTAAACTGTTTAATAACCTTCCAAAGACAATACGCGCTCAACAATACTTGCAAGCAGTACTTCATCGAATCTGGTATCATACCTTTGGATATACCAAACCTTTTTTGTATATACCAAAACATCATGTATACGAGAAGAAATATCGAGACTACTTCAATTAACTCAAATATGTAATATTCTGAATAGGTACACACTTATTATGAAAAATAATATTATATCTGTAGGATACGTCTATTTTTCTTTTTCTTTTCTTTCTATTTAAAATATACGATGTATACTTCTTAGTAATAATTTCGTAATGTTTGATTGTTCATTATAATTATTGGAGTTTTACGTATGTGATTATTGATCATTTATGTTTTATTTTGTCTGACTGTTTTTTTGTGTTATTATTACGAATTATTCGTTGCATTAGTTTTAAGCCTTGCATAGTTAATTTGTTTTTTTAATATATTTTTTATTAGTCACATTTATATTTCGATTATTGTTTTGAAACACTATTATTATGACATATCCAACTGTATATGACATATTCATAGTAGTTTAGAAATATTCTATGAAAATAAATAACGTGGCATTTCTATGAAAATGAATAACGAGTGTTTTTCTACAAAATACATTTCTAAACCTTAAAACACTGAAATAATCGCTTTTGGTGGTTGGTTATTTTCGTAGTTTGTCCTGAGAGCGTTTGTTCATGTTAAAGAAAATCACATTTTGTATTCTCTCCTGCCTCGTTGATTTTATGCACTATAATTTGAATGCCATGGAGACTTTCGCAAGCGATACTTTATCATCGGAATATCTGGTGTTTTTTATTACCTCACCGTTTAATTTTATTCGTTTGTTTCTACTCTTTATTGTGAAATTTCACAATGGGCGGCTATCATAATACGATAATCTCTTACAACCAACCCTACTATGAAGTTATAAATAGGATAGAAAACGAATTTACCGCGTGAAATTTGTAGGACCCGACGTTTCGGTGACGTTGCAGCCGCCGTTGTCTAGGGTAGACTGAAGAGCTGTCAGTCCGTTGTTTTGCGGGTAGGCCGCATTCCGCTGCCGCCACTGCGTAGGTTATAACGGTGGTGGGGGGCCGGGCTCGGAGCGCGGGAATTTTGAAAATCCGTCTTGCACACAACACCCACTCTATCCTGTTTTACGTCTTTGCGTTCGGCGTTCGGCGGCGGGAACATTTTAAGAAGAGGGTTCCACGTAGAAGAGAGTTTGTAGCCGTCTATGAACCCTACTATGAAGTGTTTTATATGTATATTTGCATTCATCATATGTGTAAGTGTGTGTCTTGTTATTGCATTCAATCGTCAAAATTGAAATTGCAATGCCTTTAATTTTATCCTAACGAAAAATGCGTCCAGTCGGGAAACGAACCCGGAAACTTACAATGTAAAATCAGGCGACCTAACAACTAAGCCCACTTGTCAACATCTATTTCAGCTGAGCCTTTTTTTAAAATCTAATTGCTCATATGTGGTTAAAATAATAGATATAGTTACTAGTGCAACATATTAATCAGATAGTACGGCATTTACAATGTAATGATTATAGCATAGCGACGCGGACAAGACGCTCGCGTGACGTCATAACTCGTCACAGTCTACCTGACATAAGCGAAGCTAAATTGAGGCTCACGGGAAGGAAGTGAAGTGGCCATCATCACATTCGCTATCAACGCCATCTTCCGCTACCAGGAAGTTGTTAATCGCTGAAGACATTCCTGGAACTAGTTGTGCAACTAGTTGATCAGTTTATTGCGTATCTACTCTGATTTATTTCAGACGACTAGAGCGACTGCGGGCCAATTTCACCAACGTTTTCTAAAGTAAAAGTATATTCTTACTTAGAATAGGGTAAGAGCCGGATAGTTGACCCACTTTTCAAAAAAGCTGTATTATTTAAAAAAAAAATGCTATTACTAAGAATAATGCAACATGTAAATCGAAACATAGGTCTTTTACCTTCTATAGTAACCTACTTTTGTAAACATAATAATTATTGGTTATGAGTAAATCTTGTTTTATTTGACCTCTCAAAAAGGGGGTAGTCGCCTACGGTAGCGGATAGTAGCCTAACGTTTAAAATGCTTTTAGAACTTATAATATAATCTTCATCAGAACTGTACATTTGTATTCTTCTATTCCTTTTTAGCCCTTTTTGCGGTGGCCCTCTTTTCTTCACAATGCTTTCCTTGCTACCAGGTGGTGTGTTATTAACTGTCTTAAAATCTTTTTTTTTGCTGTCATAATTTTATTTTCGGTTATTTTAATAGTTTTCTATAATTTCTCTTCTTTATTCTTCTTCAGGACAATTTTACCTTAGACTAGAAAGTAAATCTTTTCTTTTTGCGGGCGGCTATCTTTTTGATACACATAATTACCATTTTTTATTTGTAAAATAAATAAAAGATATTCATCAATTAAACGTAATAAACAGGGTTAATTAAAATCTAATTCATGCAACGAAACAAAAAGTTGACCGAAACCACCATCAGTAATAAACTACCAATATAATTTCACTCGTCACTTGTCACACGGACAAAACGCGTTCTCCTACTCCAACGGCTTACATTGCACTGAGACCTGCGGGAGTGGTACTTCTATTTATAATAAAGCGCTAACCCTACGCCAGTGTATTCAAAACCGGGGCATGTATTCGACTGAGGCAATTATCCGGCTTTTACCCTAATTAAAACGAAACCTCCCTAATGTAACTCGGACTAACTGTATGAGGTGTTTGTGGCTTTCGAATCGAGATCGAACATCGGGTGGTTTCTTTGTCACAGTACCAACCCAGCATAACGAAAGACCAGGTCAGCTGGAAGTAAAAACAGCCACCCCACTCGTTGATGCTACATTTGCTCAAAGACTGCTATATTTTTATCGCGCCAAAAAGTTTCACTAGCCTATATGACGATATCCAAAATATTAAGACCTCGTCTTTATTAAAACTGAGAACTAAGTATGGATCACGGAAATTGGGCGTTCTGCAATGAAACATGACTACCGCAGTATAGTTGTATGAGTAAGAATATTCCAGACATAAGTACTCGTATTTATTCAAAAACTCCTGTGTGGACAATTGTCATTTAAATAGAAATTAAGAAAATTTAACGTAGCATAATGCTTATCGATGTATTTTAAATTACTATTTTATTTTTTTATTATATACTTTTTTATGCATTTCTTATTACATTTATATTTGCATTTACATTTTCGTCGTATCCAATTGGTGGCTGAAAATCGCTCTTAGGCGTATATTTTGTTTTGTTTTAGGTAGTAAGTCTCATTACTACTCTAATCGTTACTTAACATGTATAGCTTGTAAGAATTTAGCTATTAGATTAAAAAATATATAGTCTAAGAAACTTTGGAGTCTACTAAAAGTTATTCATTGTAAAGACTGCAATTAATGCACCTCGCAGAAACTGCAATTAATGCAGACATTCACTCGCATCATACCCGCGGTAGCTGCCTTTTATGCGTACCCCGAATACGACTGGCAAAATTACAGAAAAGCTACTTGTACCTTAGCATTAAATTCTATAATCTACTCCCTACAAAATTTGAACAGCTGGAGGACATAAAATTAAAAAAAACGTCAAGGAGATGCTGTTATTCCCTTTCTATAATCTGGCCGAATTTGAGGGCCATGATTTTTCATATATTCTGCCCATTTAAATTACTTAAAAAAGTAGGGCCTTATTGTCTGATTATTTTATATGGTCTTATATGTGTACTTTTAGTTTAAAATGCATAACGTAGCTTTAATTTTATTATTTAAAATTTTACTGATAATTTGAATATTACGATGAATATTTTTACTACGTATCTTTTCGAATTACTAACTACTTCAAATATTAGGCGTCTATTTTGATTGTTTATATTTATAGTTTGACAACCTAGTAGTTAATTCTTGACTTCCTATGTATGTTCAGTAAAGAGTAGTAACGAGACTTACTACCTAACCCAATTATTTTGACACGTCCAAGAGCAGTGTTTAGCCGTCACTTGGTCACGAAGTAAATATAATGTAATGTAAAATCTTATTGCAAAACAATATAAAGGCTCACTAATTGAAATACTCAATAATTTGAGTGGGTACCTACTAAAAGTTACTCATCATTTCGACTAAAATAGTCAGTAAATGTGCCCAATATACCCAATACCACTTTCCCAATAGTATAATACCCAATGCCACTTTCGCCTTAGTTCTCTGCTACCTTAGGTTTTTTATCGTCCGGGAGTTCATATTTCTGATCGGTATTTTATTGCAGTTTTTAACTATTTGAAGTAGACGTGGCAAATTTACAAAACCACACTAATACTTTGCATTTATTTTCCGAAATTACGGAATCCTATCAGGCGCTATGTCGGCGGCTCTACAAAGGTGAATCAATTGAAAATCCAGTCTCGATCTGTGCGCATGCGCATTCCGCTCACGCCGCAGGCAAATGATCGACATTCGCAGCGTGGATCTTATGATCTAAGCCGAAACAGCAGCGGGTTATCGTTTGATCAAAATGGTTCAAATCTTGAGGTTCGCAGGTTTTAGTGACGCACGTTTAGTGAGGTATACTTCGTTATTTATAATGCTACAAAGTAGACTATTTTACTGTTGAAATTAAAAAGTAAATATACGTTTGAATAGCGATGGACGATGCAAACACTGCAAGTAATTGCAAAGTTGGTAGTTTCCAAGTTAAAAATTCTAGATTGTATACATAAGAATCATATTACAATTGGTAGTCTTATAATCACTTGGATAATATCTTCAAGTCAACCAATAGTTATGACGTAAACAAATATCTTGTCCTTTTTAAGAATCTTAACAGTTGCTTAAATATAATATAGAAACAAAATTTGAAACATCAGGGATTAATCCGGGAAGGATAAAAGGAGGGGATGGGAAAGGTGTAGCCTTTATCAATGGCAAATTATACCTTTTCAATAACACTTTCGAAATAGACAGATCCACTCAATGTATAATAGCAAGACATGTAATTTTGACTGCGGATAAAAACTTCATAAACAGACCACAGAAATTTTTGATTTGAAAAAAATAATCAGAACACAATTACACAAATTAGTAACTTATACTAGGGAATTAAAAAGCATCTTTGGTATCTTACAACGAAAGCACATTAGGAAAAAAACACGAAAGCTACATCGGGAGAGAGTCAAAACGTCTGCGTATTATCGACAACGACCATTGCAGGTATTTAACAGAAATGTTGGTGGATTGTGTACATGCCTTTCATTCAGAGAGCTTTAGGGTGGGTAAAGCATTCCAGAGACGGGCTCCATGTAAGGAGAAAAAGTAAGAGTAGAAATCACTACTGTGATCAGGGATCGAAAGCAAAAGGTTGTCTTCAGATCTTATTTATAATGACTGAGGGGTATAAAAGCAAAGACGCCACTGTCCTCAACCCGTTGAAAACAAGAAACACAAAAAACGTTTCCCTATTATTTTGAAGGATATTCAGAGGTAATGTTTTACTTAATCTTAAGAGAATGTAAACAAATGTTGATTTTAAATTGATAATAAGAATTTGAATACAGGAAATGAAGATTTTCTGGAAAATTTTCAAGGACAGTGGTGATTTTGCATATCAATAATGGACAGTGTCAAGTTTGCATTTATTGTTAATGGACAGTAGCAGATTTCAAATAATTGTTAGAAAACAAAGTACTGACTGCAAATAAAAGAGCATTCAAAGTTAGTATTATATCTTTATTTTTTAAATTATCTTGTCACTCCACCAAATGAATGACTGTGATTGGTCGGAAAGGACAGTGGCACATTTGCTGCTCACTTCAATGTGGTCAGTGTCGATTTTGCATGTAAACATGAACTTTGACTTGATTTTTCTATGGGATTGATAGAACTTTGCACACAAACTAATTTTGACATTTGAAAGATTATTTTACACAGAATATTTCTGTATTCATAGTACACATTTTTCTTAAATGGACAGTGGCGTCATTGCGTTTATATCCCTCATGTGTAACAACAGCGATAACCTTCAAGATATTCAAGGTTTCATTTCATCGCGAACTTAGGTTTCTCGAGAGGAGCAATGAGTCAAAAGCATAAATAGATGTTTATTTAGTAATGGAAAGAAAGAGCGGTGTTTGGACGTCGCGTGATAGAGACCTAATAAATTATACTTAATATAATATTAGTCTATACATATCAGTCTTACTGTTTGTTGTGATTTTCTTCTTCGAGAAAGTACGTAAGTACATACACGTACTTTTCATTTCAATAGTCATAAATCAAAAAGTGACTTTTCTACTTTCTAATTTCATTATTCTATTTCGAATGTACGTACTATTTTTTCCATATTTGCCTAATATATTAATCGGAAAATAGACTTGAGATGATTCATTTCGTAGTTGTAACCATTTTTCGTAATGAAATAGAAACATTAGTGATTTTTCGACCAGTTATATTTTGTTACTTTTATAAAAGTATACATTTATTTCTCCGGATTACGAGTAGTAGGAAAATTTGGACACATACGATGTGATACTATGTCATGAGGTACGATGAATCTACGTATCTGTAAGAAGCGCAATTATATAGTGTTGCTATCTCGCTTGTGTCGTGTCGCAGTGAACTTGCGATTGCCCCGCCTCCCATGGGTTTAACGCACCGACTTGCAGTAAAGGAGATAAAATCAAAATAATTGCATGCGTTGTCTGTCTACCTCCATTTATTATGAATGTGACGGCGAGTGACTTCGCCAATTAATCGCACCTACGCTTGGAAGGAGACATGGACGTTGGACCTAAAGGATTTCAAGTATGGAAAGTACTTATCGCCATAGGCGAAAATTTCGAAGAAATTAGTATATTACGAAATTAATATATTACGTTTCGAAATAATATTTCTTTTTTTTTTCAAAATTTATTTAATGTAAAGCAGGGGATACTCATTCCTGCAGCATTACAAAATATTTGTGCTTGAACCAGTAACAAAAAAGAAAGAACACTGCAGCATTTTGATCACTACGTCAACGCCGCTTAACTAGGGCTGTACTAAGTCGTACCTTAAAATTGTTATACCTGTGCACACGCTTGGTTTAAAGATTTAACAAAAAGAAATCCAATTAGAAAAATGTCCTGTAGAAATATAGATTTAAGATGGAACTAAATTAAAGAATTAGTTTAAAATAGTCACAGGTGTTTCAAATTATTAAATATCTGAATTATATTTCCAAAATTATCATAAAAAGAAGTTAGTAAAAATATTAAAATGTAATATGAAATCGGAGACTGTTTGACATTATAAATAAGATGGAAAAAACAACCGCCGTTGTCCAGGGTAGACTGGACAACGGCGGCTGCAACGTCGCCTAAACAAAAAAGAAAGAACACTGCAGCATTTTGATCACTACGTCAACGCCGCTTAACTAGGGCTGTACTAAGTCGTACCTTAAAATTGTTATACCTGTGCACACGCTTGGTTTAAAGATTTAACAAAAAGAAATCCAATTAGAAAAATGTCCTGTAGAAATATAGATTTAAGATGGAACTAAATTAAAGAATTAGTTTAAAATAGTCACAGGTGTTTCAAATTATTAAATATCTGAATTATATTTCCAAAATTATCATAAAAAGAAGTTAGTAAAAATATTAAAATGTAATATGAAATCGGAGACTGTTTGACATTATAAATAAGATGGAAAAAACAACCGCCGTTGTCCAGGGTAGACTGGACAACGGCGGCTGCAACGTCGCCTAAACGTCGGGTGCTACAAAAATCATGCGGTTAATTATTTTTTTATCTTATTTATAATATTAAAATGAAGTCAAAAAATTAAAAAAAACATCAATAATAAAAAAAAACAATTTTTATCTTCGTCGGAACATATATTAAAATAGAAAATAGGTTTTTAAATATTATATATATATATATATATATATATATATATATATATATATATATATATATATATATATATATATATATATATATATATATATATATATATATATATATATATAAATTAAAACATCATTCAGTAAATAAGTAAATAAGTTGTTTTACGTATTTAGGTTGGTGTACATTTTTTTTAATATATTGGCTTCTTACCTAAGAAGTTGCTGTTCAATAAAGGAAATTTAAGAATGAAAACTTTGTATGAAAAATATACATTTAATTAATAGAAAAATTGACCCCTATTATCTATGCAGATTTGTCATTTTAATTCTATTAGATTTGTCAGTTATCTAATTCCTCTGCTATAACTCACGTGGACAAGAAACAATGAATGCTTTGAAGGCGTTTTTCACCGACTCTTTAAAGTGGATTTTTCCCTTGTAAAAGTTATATGAATTCTGAAAAAAAAACTCTATTGAAGCAAAGTCTGGCAAGTACGGTTGGTGACCAAGAGTCTCTAGCCGCAACTCCTGCAACTTTGCGACTGTTTGCAGTAAAATCTGTGGCTATACGTTGACATGCAGAAGCAGTGGCGATGAGCGATTGAGCGGGCTCGGTTATTTAATAACGAACTTCTCCACCATCGTTTGCAGTTCTTAATAGGGCACATTTACAGTAACGGCATAGCCAGGATCGGCAACGGCACATGATCTGATATTTGAAAAAAATGAAAATTTTCAACTTTACCATGGTTGCACAAACGAAAATATTTGAGCAAAACAAACAACGAAAGACAAATCAATAGCTGATTCTTAAAAAAACACTTACATGGCTTTGAACTAAAATTTATCATAATTCGAAATTCCATCTCAAACCCAAGTTATCCGAGTTCAAAACGTTTAGTGTCAAAACACAGCAATTACCTACATAGGTAAGGACCCAATATATATCTCCCTGTTTATTCAAAATAAGTGTAATATTGTTTAAAAAATATGTTGACAACTATTAAACAACCAGAACGAAACATTGACGAAAATCTTGTGATGAGAATATTCAATTGCCACATTAACTTTACGACGATGATTACCGCTCGTACTTTATTAGTACTATTATATTACCATTCATAACGGAGCTGGTGTACATACCTCGCCACTTGCTGTCTTCCGGCGAAGCGAGACGATAGGTCACAGGTCACTTCCGCCGCAATCGACCAACAGGTCACTTCAAATTTCTCTGACAGATCAGTGAAGGCAATTTCGACAAAGACGATAGGGCTATAAAGAGAACATGTATATTTATGCGAATGTTTGGGTTTTATTTATGGTATTTTGTGTAAATTCGTCAGGAGTAGTATATCCGATCGATAGTCATTTGTATTTGTGGATGCTGTATCTGAAAAACATAATTGTATTTTTTAGTAAAACAGTAGATATTCGGGTATTTTACAATAAATAAAGGACGGGTTAAATGAATGTAGTATAAAGATAATGTTTGTATGAAAAATAAATCCTACTACTATTATAAACGCGAAAGTTTGTAAAAATGTATGTATGGATGTTTGTTACTCTTTCACGCAAAAACTACTGAATGGATTTTGTTGAAACTTTACAATAATATAGCTTACACATCAGAATAACACTAACATAGGCTATAATTTATAGGGATATAAAGTTCCGAAACCATAGTTTTCTATCATCATTATCACAATTTTCCATCACCACACGGGTGAAACCGCGGGGCGCAGCTAGTATAGTAATATAATGGTAATATTTGACTGAAGATAGTCACTGTTGAGGCGCAGAGGATTCTATGTTGCGGGTAGATAGTCCAGCTTCTTTCTGGGTACGATTGCGATTCTGCCCTAAAAATGATTGATAGGTGATTCACCAAAAATTGTAGTTTGTGCGATGGATCATGTTTCTTATGAACTCGTATATTTGGTATTGCCTTATCCAGACATACTTGTATTCGACAAATATTGCAGTTTCTTTGGTTCATTACAGTATTCTACTATCTAGTGTCGACCTTGCAATCGATATTGTCATTTAAAAATACCCGATCAGCGATAGTATAGCGATTGATAATGGACTCCATTCTTTAGGCTACATCTAATATCGAATTCATTGCATGCAAGATGTTGTATCTTCGCGTGGAGAACGATTCTATCGGTAAACTTTCTACTGTCTAGTGTCGACGTTGCAATGGATAATGTCATTTAAAAGTACCATATAAGTGATAGTAAAGCGATTGATAAGGGACTCAATTCTGTAGGCTAAACGCTCCTCATATGTTTTATTGAACAATCGCCTGAGGTGGTTTTAAATCGCCTTTGATAGAGACTCTAATAAAGATCACGATAGCATTTACAATTTCTAAATAGGGTTACGTATTTTTTCCGTAAAACAAGTACAAGTTAGAAATGCCGATTTTTTTTCACTTTTTCGACTTTCTCATATTTATTCATAATTATCTTATTTACAAAATGAAATTTCAATATTCTATACACAAAATTTCAATGCTATCATTGCACAGATATTATTTTTATATACCAAAAATTTGATTTGAAATTAAAATATATCCACTCTTTAAAAGGACGATATACCATTGCTGGGCTCGCTATCAGCCAGCCATTAAATGAAAATAAAAATAAAATACTTCTTGCTCGTTGCCATGAAATAAGATATAAATCGTAATTTCTGGTCGAGAAGTTTAATACTTAAGGCTATATGATATTTACAAGAGTTCAAAACATAAGATAAAATTGTATAATATTGTTACTATTTGGTTGGTTTTTTGTAAAATTTCTTTTTTTAAGAATTCGTTTAAAGGATTATATATATATATATATATATATATATATATATATATATATATATATATATATATATATATATATATATATATATATATATATATATATATATATATATATATATATATATATATATGTATATATATATATATATATATATATATTTATATATATATATATATATATATATATATATATATATATATATATATATATATATATATATATATATATATATATATATATATATATATATATATATATATATATATATATATATATATATATATATATATATATATATATATATATATATATATATATATATATATATATATATATATATATATATATATATATATATATATATATATATATATATATATATATATATATATATATATATATATATATATATATATATATATATATATATATATATATATATATATATATATATATATATATATATATATATATATATATATATATATATATATATATATATATATATATATATATATATATATATATATATATATATATATAATATATATATATATATATATATATATATATATATATATATATATATATATATATATATATATATATATATATATATATATATATATATATATATATATATATATATATATATATATATATATATATATATATATATATATATATATATATATATATATATATATATATATATATATATATATATATATATATATATATATATATATATATATATATATATTCCTTTAAACGAATTCTTAAAAAAAGAAATTTTACAAAAAACCAACCAAATAGTAACAATATTATACAATTTTATCTTATGTTTTGAACTCTTGTAAATATCATATAGCCTTAAGTATTAAACTTCTCGACCAGAAATTACGATTTATATCTTATTTCATGGCAACGAGCAAGAAGTATTTTATTTTTATTTTCATTTAATGGCTGGCTGATAGCGAGCCCAGCAATGGTATATCGTCCTTTTAAAGAGTGGATATATTCTAATTTCAAATCAAATTTTTGGTATGTCATTCCCCATTTAAGAGACGATTCATTGTGATTTTTTTCATTGTTTTTGCTTTAATTTGTCTTTAATAAAGACATTTTATTTTGGTTTGCAAAAGGATACGCTTTGTTTTAGAGATGTGGATGAAGGGCGATCGTTCGCTAGCGATAAAGGGATCCCATTAAACCTACATACGCACAGTAGAAAGTGGTGTTCATCCAGGAATACATCTCATTTAAAATAAGCATTTCCCAATCCAGTCCGGGAAAACCTTCCAGCTATGTAAGTGGCTTTTATTATTTTTATTTTTTTCATCAAAGTGTCATCCTTTAAACGAATTCTTAAAAAAAGAAATTTTACAAAAAACCAATCAAATATTAACAATATATATATATATATATATATATATATATATATATATATATATATATATATATATATATATATATATATATATATATATATATATATATATATATATATATATATATATATATATATATATATATATATATATATATATATATATATATATATATATATATATATATATATATATATATATATATATATACATAAAACAAAGTCGGGTTTGTCCGAACACTTATAACTCAAGAACGACTAGAGCGATTTCATGGTTTTTGATTTGTTGTCTTCGTCCCGAATAGCAGAATAACTATTAAAAACAAAAATTTTAAAATTGATGAAAAAAAAAAAGAAAAAAAAACATAAAAAATGAAAATACGTGTTTTTATTATAGTCAGTTGTACGTGGCATGTTCACGTATCGGCAAATCAGTCACTTTACTTGCCCCTGATAAAAAAAAAACAAAAAATGTCGTATATGACAAGGTGCTTCAATGAAGTGAATTAAATCGAGTGCATCCCATGCTGCACAACATGTAAATTGTTTAATTCAATCATGTCTTGCTGAAACGCGATTGATATACTTAATTTTTTATCTTTTATATTTCTTTTTGTGTTATTATCTTAATAAAGTAATGAACTTAATATTTATTTTATATTCATTTTAATACTTTCCTAAAGTCATAAATTAAGTTCAGCTAATCTGTAACACGACATTCATTGACTGTTAGGCGGTACGAAGTTCGCCGGGTCAGTCAGTACAAACATACAACACCCATAAACATTTACATTCATTTAGTGGAAAATTGTCTCTGGTGTAATTTGTATATCTATCTTGTTTGGCTACTTACTTTTATACACTGTTATTTTCCTGAATAAAAGAAAATTAGAACATTATTAACCAACACATATAACGAACTGACTTCTAAATTTAAAATGTTTTTTTTTTGTATTGTGTAGTACATTTTGTATTCCTTATTCATATGTTGTAACTAATTTAGAACATCATTGGTTTTGCTATCGTGAGATTATTATGTTTATATTTGGTTATTTTAATGCTGTAGGTTTTTATTAAAATAAATAAAAGCAATAATCTTAAACTGTTTATTCACTAGAGAATAAACATATCTACGTAACGACCGAATTCGGTTGCACATGAGAACACCGTTGACTACGTAACGACCAATATTGGCGGCTTGCTCCCGGAGCGCATAGTAATAATATTTTCTAATTCGAACGCATCCTAAAATCCATATCAAATATCTCATTAGTACCATAGATACATCGACGGCCGCTAGAATAATTACGCGTGTCATTTCGCTGATATTTCTGGTAAAATTCCATTGTCAAACATCATTTTTTTCTCTCGAGAAATCATCAAAAATTTTGTTAGTTTTATGAGCTAATATCTAAATATTTTTGTACGTAAATAAGCAAAACGAAGTATTACCTTTGATAGAGACTCTAATAAAGATCACGATAGCATTTACAATTTCTAAATAGGGTTACGTATTTTTTCCGTAAAACAAGTACAAGTTAGAAATGCCGATTTTTTTTCACTTTTTCGACTTTCTCATATTTATTCATAATTATCTTATTTACAAAATGAAATTTCAATATTCTATACAAATTTCAATGCTATCATTGCACAGATATTATTTTTATGTTTGCTGTAGTAGTTCCATAGTTATAGCACTTTTTGTCGAGCGCGGCGATATTGCAAGAAATTCCAATAAATTGCCGCGGTCTGCTCTGGAATTATGCCGCTACTTGAAGGGTTTGTTTTAGTGTATAATTGTATAGTGTATAGTGTATAGTAACATTTTTTTAGTGTATAGTTTTGGTGAACCAATAACTAGTGAATCCATTTTCTTAAGAAAGATCCCATGGTGTCGCGTGGGTTATACGGTCGTTTAATGTCGTTTGCTCCGTACTGTCAAAGGTAGGTGGTGGTTCGGTGAAGTGAAGATGCGATGGAAGACAAGATGGTGCGGTGCGGCGTGTCGTTCACGTGTCGCCGTCTGGGAAGTGCACGCACCGTTACCCTGCGTAATTACAAACGAAATTACTCGGTAAAAACATATAAAGAGTGTACCCACCTACTCCACCAAAACACACACACATGCAGAGATGTATCTGCGCGCAGGAGCAACGCGCTTCGACGGCAATTATAATTACGGCCATTAGCTCCGTATATTGTCATCGTTATTAGGTTGTTCTTTGGCGGCCGCTGAGGAGGAGTAGGGGACACGGGGGCAAAGGGGGGAGAAGGTGAAGAGTGCCGCGCGAAAGCGACACGAATCTCAATAAAACACCGCAACGTATACAAAATACACACCGCTAAATTGCCGAGATACAAAATAATGGTTAAAAATAATAAACAATAATATAAAGGCAGACACTCGGGTGCCGGCACCGGGTGCGCGCACCTGTATTAGATCGTGTGCGCACACGATCTATTACAGACGAAACTCAGCAACCGAGCAGATCAAAAGCATTCTTACCATACGTCAAGGGCGTGACAGATCGAATAAGTAAGATGCTAAACAGATTCGATATAAAAACGATCTTCAAACCGACCCAAAATATATCTCGATTTTTGAGGCCTGTAAAGGATGTAATACCACTGCAAACCCCGGGTGTGTATAAAGTCGGATGCAGTTTCGGTCTAGCCTACGTTGGACAAACGAAACGGCCCATAGCCACGCGACTGACAGAACACATCAAAGCTGTTAAAAACGTTCAGCGAGAAAAATCGGCGATCTGCGAACATATATTGGATAGCGGAAGTAACCACTGGATGCAGTTTCAAAATCCTATTGTGCTATCCAAGGAACAATTCTACTTTCCTCGCATGATCCGGGAAGCCATTAAAATAAGAAGAAACCCGAACTTCAATAGAGACGACGGTTACAAACTCTCTTCTACGTGGAACCCTCTTCGTTGCCGAACGCCGAACGCAAAGACGTAAGACAGGATACAGTGAGTGTTGTGTGCAAGACGGATTTTCAAAATTCGCGCGCTCCGAGCCCGGCCCCCACCACCGTTATAACCTACGCAGTGGCGGCAACGGTATGCGGCCTACCCGCAAAACAACGGATTGACAACTCTTCAGTCTACCGTGGACAACGGCGGCTGCAACGTCACCGAAACGTCGGGTGCTACAAATTTCACGCGGTAAATTCGTTTTCTATCCTATTTATAATCTCGGCAGTAGGCTCCGGATATACGATTTTTCCAACCTGAGGCAAAAATATGATATTAGCGCTAAGGAATGTAATCTTGGTATACCGATATCTCGAAATACCAAGATCTCGCACTAAATTCGCAAGATTAATCTTGCACGCAAAATCACGCGCGATCTGGCAGGATTTTTTCGCATTTGGGAGCATCTGCAAATGCAGTTGTTATAGTACACCCAGCAAACGAAAGTAATGATGATGATAACTTCCCTCTATCTCTAGTGGCTGCAACCGCAAACACACCTCTCTCTCGATGAGGAATTAGAAATGATTTTGAAAGCCTGCTCACAAGAACTTCCTACGCGTGCAACTGGTTCGTCCATTGACAAACTTATCAGAAAATAAATTAATCTCTTTAAATCAGGCGGGACAAAAGGACAATACCAGTAGTTTGCATACCAGTGCCTGTAATCTCTGGTACCGACAAGTGTCGAGGCAGAACGGGCATTTTCTGCTGCTGGATATCTGGCACGCAGCATCCAAAGTTGATAAATTCTCCATCATCCGAAGTTGATAATTCTGTTATCCCCTCCCTTTTCTTACCTTATTTTAGCAGTTTATTTATTTACTTATTTATTTATTTGTTAATATATTAAAATATGTATGTATATATGTAATATGTACCTACAACTCAATTTTTTTTTGTTTATTTACTTTTTACTTTAGATACACACACAATGTATATTATATGTTATAATTTAAAATTTAATAATTTTAAACTATATTTTTTTGCCCACTCTTATTTTCACACCAGCATGTTGGTTGACTGGAAGATATTGTAATGTTGCAATAAGTCCGACAGAGTACCTTATTTTTATTGTGCAATAAAGAGATTTTCATTCATTCATAAATTGACGAAACTCTAGATGTCGTGTTGTGATTTTTATGAAAAAATAAAACCTTTACTAGTACAAATTCCGTGCAACGTATTGTTGTCGTTCTTAAGAAAAACCAATTGCGCAAGTATGTCAATTAAAATCTGCTTTCATGACGGTCTTTTTCATATTTGGTGTAATGATCTGAAAATCATCACATGATCGCTTAGCAGCTCTAAGCTAAACGCAAAATAGATTATTCGAAATTTTAAAACTAAATTGTACTTAAAAAATGATCATAGTGACATCTAGCGATTTAATTAGGAACTAAACTTGACAGATGAAGAATGTCAGTTGCTAAACTATAGAGTGCAGTGCCAGCGTCACATAAATAAAGGGGTTTTGAGTGGTTTTTGAGAGTTAAGGACATCATTAGGGGTTTAAAAATAGACAATCAGGAGTATTTGGCAAGAAATTAGCATATTTTGAGATTTTTACGAAAAATCGACGTAAATATCAATAATTGACAAATAGACAATAGAAGCATGTTTATGGTCTTAAAAAGTCGACCGATTGGTTTTTCAAAGAAATATAAAAAGGGGTTCATTAAATAGTAGGAATTATGGGAGAATTAATAACAATATTGATAAAGTCATTTGAAGAACATTTGATTTATTATTAAGAGAAATTGGAAAACATAATCGACATCGATGGAAGAAAGCCGAATTAATGAAATTAAAAGAATTTTTCACCAAATAATTGCCAGTCAAAATAAAATTTAATAGTTAAAATGAGGAAATTTAGAAACACTTAATTAAAATAGAGGAATTACTAGATAAAAATACTATCAATAAATAAAATTGAAATAAAATAGTTATATTATTTCGCTTTCAAATGCGAAAGCGGAAACGACGCGAAAGAAAGGCGGCAAGGTCAGGTCAAAGTATGAAGATTTCCCGCCGAATATGAAACATCAATTTCTCATAATACGTAAATTAAATACTTAAAATCATGTGTAGAAGTAGAAGCACGAATTATCGTTAAGAAATTCGCTTGTTAGCAATGTAGCAGAGCGTTAATTAACGAAAAAATAGATAAATCAGATCGTTTTGTGATTGATTAGTCAATAGTTGTGGGTTAAATTATTGAAAAAAGGTCACATCGATAGGGGTGTTATAAAAGGGATGGACGTGTTGCTTCCGGCATCCATTAAGAAATTTTAGTTGCACGCACTAAAGCTGCGAAAGTTTGGGAAAGAAAAGTATATCTTGGGGCTCAGATGTGAGGATAAAACAGTTTAAAATAAGGGCACTGAGATGCTGTGAAGCATCTTAGTGCCCAGTTCATTTAAATTCGTATAAAGTGTGCAGATCGTACATCACAGAAACGCTTTATCGCACTCGTCATTGAGGCGCTTTTTACAAAGACACTAAAACGAACAAATAATTGAAAATCCAGTGCTAAAAATGTGAATCGAGAGAGCTACGCGAGTTGGCATGTAAAAATCCAACATTTCAAATAAAATAGAAGTACGAGATTTCGTCGGGTTGCAATACGAAAATTATATCAAAGATGGCGACGAGGCAAAGTCAGATTAATATATCACAACATTGCGAGCGTTCTTCGGAGGTGCATAACATAGCGGTGAAATACAATTAAAATATTGACGAGAACGCAGTAACGGCTTGGAATTGCAGTACGATAGCGAAGAGGTTGGGGTTTCTAAAAAGGCATTCGTCGTGGTATGGCAGATTTCTAGGAATGCAACAACACATCGAAGATTGACATTTAGTTATAAGTGCATAATTGTGCAATGCAGCTGTAAATACGGGGAAGTATAGCCGAGAGTCATTGTCGGCAAAGATGTACTAAAAATATGTAAGTTTATTTTGCCGAAGCTGGCGTTATTTAATTATTTGGGCCGAAGCTAGCAACCAATATTGTCATTGTTGTATATTTTTTGGGGTTATAAATATTAGAGTTTTGGGGGGTTTGTTGGAAATTATTAGAAATGATAAGTAGTAGTAACGTAAATGCGTGATTTCTACATGTTTGCACGTTAACTAAAAATGAGGCATTTAACATCGATTGATATAAATAGTCGTTGATAGTTCTACGAGGTAAACCTCTAGTCAGACTATTATTTAATTTGGAAGAGAGTTAGCCTTTGCTAACTCCATTGATTTAGACATCAGCCATTATATAAATGTGCTTTTAATTTGGAAACTAGTTAAGGAAACATTCGAATTATACTGAATGTTAGAATAAAATTAAAGATAAGGAAAATTGTAGATTATATTAAGGTTTTTTTGTTTTGACTGATCGATGGGGTTTCACGGATAACGGGGAGGGAATAGTATTAATAGAAATAATAGAACGAAAACCATATGGACATTCAGTGGACTGAATGGTAACCAGGTCGTAGTTTATATCGGGCATTAGCGACTGCGGTCATTTAAATTCATTATATCACTGGAACGCCATCGACTAGTTGACAGTATGTTAGTTATAAGTAATTTTATTGTTGTATGTAACATTACGATTCATGTTTCAATATAAATTGACATTGAACATATTTAAGTAAATAAGGGATTAGAATCTAATTGTCGAATTTCACGGCGGAGATTTAAACTCATGCATTATCATTATTAATATTATTTTATTAACAATCGACTGAACGCAGCCATTGTTGTCATCGACAAATGATCGATCGAAATAACTCAAGAAGAAATTGTAAATATTTGTGGTGAATTAGGCGCTCATTATAATAAATATAATTCACGATAGTAGTACTTAAACTAAATAGAAGAATTTATAAATTTAATTGTTAATATATGCATTTGGGTTAATATATGGATTATTAATTGGAGAAGATTTGTTTCATTGAGGAAGTAAATACAGAGGGAAATTATTAGACAAGGCGTTGGAAGCCTATCCCACTGGAAGGTAATATTATCACTGTCGCTGATATGGTAGTGAAGTAAGTGGATCAAAAGTATAACTTACAATTGTGGAAATAATATATAAACATCTTCTCTGCAAATGACATATAAATCATAGATAAAGTTACAAATAGTATATTAAGGAAAAGTCCTTTGTGACATTGGGCTTACAGTGGCTGTTATAAACCTATGTACTCATGGCTAAAATAAAACCAATGACATGGTTCCAAAGAAACGTATACAAGTACAAATTCCTTGCACCGTATTGATGTCGTTGTTGTGAGAAACTAATTGCACTCAGGCATCATTTGGAAGTTGAGGGAACGTAGTTTAAGCTAAAATAAACCTATGACATGGTACCAAAAATACCTTTACTACCTTTACAAAAGCATTGCAAAGTATTGTTGTCGTTCTTAAGAGAAACCAAATGCACGATAATGTCATTTGAAAGCTTCTTTCATGTCGGTTATTTTTTATATTTTAGGCTCACAATGGCTATTATGAGAACATAATTACGGCTAAAATAAAACCAATGACATGGTTCCAAAGAAACGTATACTAGTACAAATTCCTTGCAATGTATTGATGTCATTCTGCAATAATATCTGTCTTTGTTTGTAATTTGTCTTTGACCCGACGAATTGTCTGCCGTGTCGCATTTATCTCAATTTATCTCAAAATGCATGTTTGCTACTTAAAGCGTTTTGTCATCTGATATCAGTTATGCAATTTTAGATCAGATCCCATTTCAATCACCTGCTTGAGTTGAATATTATCATATTATTTTGCGATACTTTAAATGATATGAAGCGATATTAAACTTGTCAAAGGATTATTCAGATATTAACGATATTGTATTGATTTGGAATGCAATGGAAAGATCCAGAAAAGGTTATTTTTTCTAGGCCCAGGTGTGTAAAATTCCACTGGTATATATCCGCGAATGGTCTTTCTTTTATAGTTTCTCATTTTAAAATAACGAAACAATAAAATATGTGAAAGCATATCTGTTACAACCATAGTCTAAAGTTAAAAGGCAAACCCTCTGTTAAAAGGCAAACCTAAATTCAACAGGGCTACGGGGTAAGTTGTAACAGTGTTTCAACCAGCAATTATGCAATTATGATTTTTTTTCCGTATTTATGAAATTATGAAATTATATGCGGTAAAAGTCGCTTTCACTGAATAAGGCACGGTTATATATTAGTACGCATGCATTAACATCCCTTAAAAACAAATTTTCGAGGGTTGGAAACATTTCAATTTCAATTTATTTCCAAAAAAATCTTAACAGATTGTAGAAACTTAATATCTAGGTACATTTAAATTACATTCTATTAGTCCGTTTTTACAATATCCAAAATTTATAACCACGTACATACAGTTAAAAGTTCTTTATTATTGCTTATAGCAGCCTTCCGCAACCCTGGGGTCGCGACCCCGCAAGGGGTCGCGAAATATAATTATGGGGTCGTCAAAAAAGTCAACAAGGTCCTGTACTTATCGATTTTTATCGATGTACTCAAAAGGAAAGGAGCAGCTGATCGATTTAATGCCCGATGAAAGCCTTCGAGCTATTTTCAAAACCACGGATCTATCCAAGTTCTGGATAATGACGGAAAAGGAATATCCACTGTTATACAAAAGATCTCTGCTGAAATTGCTGCCATTCGCATCTACATACCTGTGTGAGACAGCTTTCTCTACATTGACCGCTATAAAAACAATATTTCGCTCCAGACAATGTAGAACCTGATTTGAGGGTGTCTATTTCTGATAATATATCACCAAGAATTAATATACTGACTGAATGTGTGCAAGCATAAGGTTCAAATAAATTTTTAAACTTACTTACCTAATTTTCTTAGTGAATAAAATGTTAAAATAATTGCTTGTCTCATTTAATGCCTTCATAAATATGTTAAAGGCATATTTTCTCGTTTGCTCTAATATTATTTTCCAAAATAAAAAAACTTTCCGATATAATTTACGAAATAAAAACAGCTAGAACATGGAGGAAAATTGAAGTTTACATTGATCTCGTTACCTGAACCAACCTTTGCATTTGTAAATTTAGTGTTTTTTTCTGGGGTCGCTGAAAACTCTTTTTTTTTAATTTTGGGGTCGCAACATCAAAAAGGTTGCGTACCGCTGGCTTATAGGACATGTCGATATGCAACATTTTAGTACTGGCGATACTCAAAATCATTTTTAAGGTGTACTTACTAAAACCACAAATTAAATTATTCAATAAAAATAATCAAGAAATATAAAATCAGAAAAAGTCAGAATAATTCAAAAATGCTAATTACTTAAAATTGTGAAAAAAAAATGGCCAAAAAATTAAAAAATCATTTAAAATTAATAATTCCGTCGAGAGTTTCATTGCCATGGATGGCTTTTTAAGGATTAAGTCATTCATCCAGAATTTATTCAAAACTTCAATTCTTCAATATTATTTCAACCGGATTTTTCTAACAGGGTGCACTCTTTGGTGGACCTGCCCATATGTTTTTATTTCAGAAAATCACTAAGATCATTCCTACTGTCTAGAAAGTGAGTGGCATTTAAATCTTAATATTTTGCAAATGAACGTTTATGAAATACATATGAAAGTATTAATTTAACCTTTCCGTGCTTAAAAATTACTTCTTTCTTAAAAAAGTGCTTAAAAATTAATCTGCCATTACTTCAGTAAACTTGAATCTGTGAGTAATTTTATCGACGGTTTTTTTTAACAATGTATACTTATGGACTATTATAAAAATCTTGCAGTGCGAGTGCAGGATGGTGGATGGAGGGGCGGGGCGGTTATAGCGAGATAATACGCTGTCACGTAGGATGTGTACATTTCAGTGGAATATCCCAAATCGCATCTTCGCCCGGAACTACGTGACCAGATTGCCAAACACAGACTTCGCGACCGAGACGAGGTGACTAGTTGTAATCGAACATGCTTATAAAGACATGAAACAACCTTACGTCTATATATAGTTATACAGGGTATATCAGTATGTAATGAGTAGGTACTTACCTAAATTTAAGGAAAACTTTATAAAATAAGAAGAAATAATGTTTATAACTAAATTATTGAGGTTTCTATATTTACCTACCTATAAGTGAGATTTGAATGAACAATTGATACAATGCCGAAACTTGATATTCAAAGCAGCTAAACAATAAATTAATGGTTTAAAAAAAAAACACTAAAAACACGCTTTTGGGCTATGATACGATATTCACACACACACGGCTATGATACGATATTACATCATGGAATGTCAGTGCCTATCTTCCGGCTTTATCATCAGACCTTGAAACCTAATCGTTGTCAAAGTTCATTCCAAGACTTTTCTAACAAGTCCAAACACAGCTATGATAGGATGTTCAATCATGAAGTTCCAGTTCATATCTTCCGACTCTATCATCAGATCAGATCGACAGTACCAGATTATTGTATTGTCATCAGAACTACATACAACTGCCAATTTTCATGACGCTACGATCCTTGGAAGATGGTTAAATTAGTTACCTTAGATTCCATTATACATATAGTTACATACAGGTCGACCTAATAAAAGCGTGTTAAAAATAAGGGAGTAAAAAGCAAATCGTGAACTAAGCAAACGTTGAAATTTGGTAGCTATACTTATGAGATAGATCTAAATATAAAACTCTTATAGAAAACTGTATATAAATAGGAATGTTAATGTTCGTTTATTTAAAATCTTTAATCTACGAAAGTTCTTCACCGTATGCCTTGACATTTTGATCCAACTTTGCATTCGAATACGCGCGTGTTTTTAGTATAGTACTAGCTGACCCGACAAACGTTGTCCTGTCCGAATCTTAATATTTGTATGTGAGCGTTTTGTGAATTTGTGGAAAGCTATTGGAATACGTAAACAAAGTAAAAAATCGGCTGTGTCACCCCAAGACCTTCCCGGTAATAAGACACCACCCTACCCCCCCCCCCCCCCCCAACTCCAAACCCGATTTTTTAATAACATTTATATTGAAAATATTTGTACTAATAGCTTTTAATGTTGGTTATTCTATGTGGTTTTGTGAAGCCATTACTCGTCACTAACCTCGGTGACTCCGTTGTTGCATTGTTCCGAAAAGTCGGCGATCAAAGATCTTTCAAGCCTTCCTGATATGAATCTCTCTAACTACGCTTCGGTTGAACAAGTCATAAAATGTGGTTTTCAAAGGTCACCTCTCCGTGGCACGTCCTAAATTTATTGGCCTGTGGTATTCCTTGATTGATTATATATTTTATATTGTTGGCACGTACTTGGTCGAATATTGATTGTTGCTTACGAGTCGTTCATTGATGTTATATTTTGCATACAAATGAGATGTATTTTATAGCAATCAGATTTATGTAGTTGTTTTGATATGAGTATCGAAGGTTGGTTGCTATAAAGGAAAATTTAAGAAAATAAAGAATAAAATAGCACCAAAAGTCTATTAAAATTATATATTTAATTAAACGCAATATCGAACTCTATTATTTATTTATTTTATTTTATTTTATTTTATTTATTTAGGTAAGTAACAGCATGAACTTATAATAAGATACATAATTCTTAAAAAAACATGTTCTTATGCCGATTATAACTTACGCCGTTCGAAATTATTTGAAAAATATTTTACAAACTAAATTATGAAACAAAAAATACAATACATCCGATATTATTTATTAGTTGAGAGAAAATGGATCTATACCGCGCGGAAATAAACGACAGTCCTCCTGATGTATTTGTAGATGGCCAATGTAACTTTGCCGAAAATGTAACTTTGCCGGGAGAACTCATCGTCCAAGTCCACGCGGCAAGGACTCATCCCCACCAACCAAAAAATGTCAAATGACCGCAAAAGTTGTAGAGTTAACCGCAAACATATAAATCATACTTATAAAATATAAATTCAAAATAAATCAATGGGAATACATATATAAGTTATATTATATTTATACATACATATTACAAATCTGGCAGTTGTCGCTGCTGCTTCAAGGGCGGTTCGTATTGCCGATTTGAAGCTAATTTTGTTTCTACTATAAATGTCAAGCCCTGTGAATTTATCATTATACGTATTATTTATGCAGTATTATAATTTTAGCGAAAGTTGGTTAATGTCTCTGATGTAAACGTTTCTTGGACTACTTGAATACCTATCAAGGAATATTTAAAGGTGTTTTTCACTGTTTCGTCGGAGACGATGTTTACTTTCCCGGCAGTGGGAACGTGTTGTAAACGCGCTAAAATTTGGAGATAAAAACGGATATATACATGTGACCAAATAAATACTTGTAACCGTCAATAACGAAGAATTAACTCAGGTATCCTCAACAAAGTTCTTGGGATTCGTAATCGATAATGAGTTACGATGGCACCTACATATTGATGCTTTATGTGATAAATTGGGAAGACCGTGCTATGCATTCTAACGCATCGCTTCATTTCTCAATTTATCCGCGCTGGGCATGTGTTACTTTGCATACGTTCATTCACTGCTAACGTCGCGGAGTTATGGGGGCGAGCAGCCGACAAGCAGAGGGCTTTCGTTATGCAGAAGCGTGCAGTCCGCACAATAGCGCGTGTGGCGCTTGATACGCCAGCTAGGCCTCTGTTTAGAGATCTCTGCATCATGCCGCTGCCGTCCATTTATATAATGGAAGTAGCGCTGTTCGTTCGCAGAAATCTAGCCGATTTTGAAGTGAATGGTGCATCATCACTATCCAACAAGATCCCGTAGCATGCTACGTTCGGTAAGTCATGCATTATCCAAGTCGGAGAGGCTAGCCTACATTATCCAAGTCGGAGAGGCTAGCCTATATCGCCGGCCCAGCGGTTTACAACAAACTCAGCGAGCACATTAGGCAGGCGCAATCTCTTGAGGTGTTTAAGAGACGCCTTAAGAGATACCTTACAGATAAGTCGTTTTACTCACTGGAGGAATATTACTCGAGTGAAGTCTAAAATGCTTTGGTGGCTAAAGTATTTAATGATCTCTTTGCATTTTGTCTTGTATTTCTTCTTTTTACATAACTCTTGTGTTTTATTCTTCGTTTTGTTTTGTTTATTTTATCTTTTCCTTACGATAAAAAAATGTTTGTTTGCCTGTATCTGACGATGTATGAATGTTTGCTAATCTGTATCTGACTTGTATACCAGTATACTAATAAAATGAATATGAATATACATTTTGACCCCCCCCCCCCCCGAGACGATTAATACAAGCGACTTAAAGAATATTGAAATTTCGCCATATCCAAGAAAATGTTGTCAAATTTGGAAAAATACTATTTCAAAACATTGGAAAATATTTCAAATATACTACGAAATGGCATGAAGGGGGTGATTGGGTTTGGCGCGCGGGGAAGGTGGGTTGGCGGGCGGCTTGTTTACTTGTTGAAATAGTCTTCGGGTGACACAACGATTTTTTTTCCTATAAAGGACTGTTCAAAAATGCTCTTGTAGCTATAGTACGGGCCAAATTAACGTTCCGGTGAGGCAATAAATCATTAGGCCGGCCCCGCCCCTTTTACTGCCTGCTTGCAGGGATGCGTGTCGCAACCTTCGCAGATTATCTATCAGATTATCATATTATTGAGATTTAGTAACGAAACTTTTGTCGGGTCACTTTTCAGTTCGTCAAAAAATGACAAAATGTTATGTATAAGGCACCGAGTCTGCATGTTAACATCACCCTTCAACTTCAATAGCTCCAGGTTAGAAAATATGGTCTCCATTGCTCAACTGATAGGCAAGTAATGATGTTTTATCCGCGCAGCATTTTATAATATTACATAAGTGGGACTCATTTTTATTGAAGACCACATTTTAGGTCAAATTAGTGTTATTAGCTTTTTACTAAAACTTGTACAAAATTGATTGTAATATTAGAGTCCTATTCACCCTAGAATGGGCTAGTCCCAGTTGGATGACAGAATCAAATAAGCAAAAGGTTAAGGTTTTGCCATTCGGTTCCTGTTATTTTTGTAAGCAAATCAATTTGTTATAGGAAGTAATAAATTCTTAAATTAATATAATAAATACATAAAAAAATAAATTGTGTGTAAATAAATGGGAATCAAATATCCCAAAAGACCACGAGTACAAATTAAATAAATACCATGATCTCGCAAATGCCGTAACCCATAACGGCTTCACTGTTCACCTTCACGCGGTGGAAGTTGGCGCTCGTGGCCTGCCAGCTAAATCTCTATTTCACCTCTTTAAAGATCTTGGCCTTTCCAGAAAAATAATCAACTCTTTCTTAGAAAAATTATCTAAAACTGCGATTTGCGCATCTCAAATTCTATGGCTTCGAAGGGGGAGTGAATGGGTGGTAAGGTGAACGCTCACATGTGGCAAGACAGCTGTCCTAAACCTACCACAGCCGGTTCGTAAGTCCGGTATCCACTGCTCACCCCCCAGAAGTGTAAAAAAAAAAATAGTATTATGATGGGCCCGACTCCGGTCGGTGAATTCCATGGCAGCTCCGTTTGTATTTATTTATATGCAACGATAACATTTTACTAATGACTGTTTAGAAATTAATAATGACCAATAATATACCATGCTGTGATAATCAATTTTCTATTTAGTACTCATTTTATAACTCTACTTAGGTCTACATTTTATAACTAACATAATTAGGTCATTATTTAATTACTCTAATTCTAAAATAATTCTTAAACAGAAAACATTATTAAATATAGCAATCGGTACTATAATAAATGCAGATGTATAATACTGTTTCATCGAGCAAGCATAATTCATCGATAAGCAATATCGACGTTAGCCGCATCCTTGTTGACAGCTCGGTTTATTACCCAATCGGAACGTTCCTTTGGGCCGTACTTTAGGTCCGGCGAGAACGGTGGATTGCGAAAAGTCTTCAGCCGCAACTAACACAACTTCTCGACTGTTGTTTTTTCCACAGATTTTACTGTTATTTCCTGCATTCAAATCGTTTAACCTATACTTTTTGTATTTTCGTAGCATCATTGATTATATAGGGCATTAGATTGATACATGCCATAGCACTTTTTGCAAGCCTTCTACTCCGGCTGACAGCATTGTCCGGCGAAACTATATACATTTTTTTGGCCACAATTATAACATTGATAATGGATGGTTTTCTATAAAGGACTGATAGATTGATTATAAATAATGATAACAATAATGACATTCAAATTTAGTGCCATCTATCGTATGTTTGTAGGCTGATTAAATAACAGAAATAATACGGATATATAGAAGGTCATCTTTTAACCTACGTGAACTTTAATGTGCTTAATTATTACGTATTTATACCTGCTAACAAATAAAACATTGTAATCTTTATATAAATAATATTAATATAATAAGAGCTATGGTTTCAAAATTCGTTTTGATATATTATCATTGGTACTATTCTATTTCGATATAACCCACCGCATAATGTGCACCATATTATATAGTGCGCTTCCATACTGCCATACCGCGAACGCCGCCATATTAAATAGAATAGAGTACAATAGAATAACTTTTTTGTGCTATAAAAACATTACTTAATGAATATTACACTGGTTTATAAAAAAATACAATTTATACACAAATGCGGACTTATCGGTATAGCCATAAGAGAGGATTAATCAATGTTTGAAAGTATGAGTGCCATCTATACGCTGTGTTTCGTAGTAAAATCCTAGCTGCCAAAACGTAGAACAGTATAGAGCAATCTAATACCCTATATAATTAATGGTAGTATAAATATTGCTTTATATTAAATTTTGAATATTGTTTTGTAACGACGATCGATTGTTCAAACAAGTTCAAAGCACTTCTTGTATTTACGTGAATATTTATATTTATTTATATATTTATTCTTGGTAAAATACAGTATGTTACGATTTATATTGTGCATAATGAAATTGGGACCCTAAGACGAATACCGTTTATAATTTACACCAATAATAATTACACAAAAAAATAATGATAGAAAATGTAAAATTAAAACATTAATGAGATTATACGTCTTTTTAAATAACTTTTGAATAATCTAATTAGGTTTTAAACAATAATAGTCATAAATAAATTTTTAAATAAAATAATTAAAAAAACAATAATAATATTTTTTTTATTATATATAATTTTTATTCTCCTAGTTATTTCTTTGAAATTACATATGTAAGGTATTTCATTCTCCTAAAATATTGCCTTGGACTTGGTCTTATATAGTAATGTAAACAATTTGGGAATCTCAGCTCGTTCTAGATTTGGAGTATTTTCTGATAGAGCGTGGAAACGACCTGTCCACTCGAATACCGTGTGATTATAATTTAATTTGTATACGACCTGCTTCAGTGTGTATCACACACAAAATTTAATGTTTCTGTTATTGAGAAGCCTACGGACATACGCTTACCGGGAAGCTCATGTCATAACACGGTTAAACAGGGCTGCCAAAGGAGAAAGTCACAACTTATTTAATTTAAAACAATATTGCGTGGACTACGCGCAGAAACTCCCTAAATCAGATATTGTCGTTTGGAGTTTTTGTAATTTGATTTAAAATGCTAGTATTTTACACGATCGATAAAAAAACACCTAAATAACCCTTCTTTCTAGCATCTTTCTAAAATTACCTTATTTAGGCATTCTGAAACCGTTAATTGAATATAATTAGAAGTTAAAATATTTTTTTATTACACGAGTAATATATAATAAAAGTCATCTGGGGCGAGGAAAAAGTATCTCATCAAAATCTGATGAAGTCATTATTATATCATGATGACTTTTCATTACGAATATACCTACCACATTTTTCATTTTGCTATTCGTTAGTTAGTTTAAACTTATCTGTATAATTAACAGCTAAAGATAACTTAATATCTGGCTTTTAAAGATACCTAGCTAGTGGGAGAGTGATATTGAACACATATTCAGAAACAAATAGTCCCACGACAAATCTTCCCTTTTCTATAGAAGGAAAGAGAGTCGAAGCATTAGTGACCGATGATACTGTCTCGTGCTCGTAGTGGTAGTAAACCGACCTAATTTTATAATATTCCAATCAATTGTAAAAGAGGCATTTTTTTTTGTGAATCATTTCTATAAATAGTCAATGTAAAAGTATGTACTATATATTTAATAATTATATAGCTTTTTTATCATTTCGGGGGGTCCGGACCCCCAGGAATCCCACTGTGGCTACGCCACAGCTTGGCAGAAAGGCATCGTCTATCGGCGATTGCCACAGAAGAACAATAAGAAGAAGAGCTAAATAGCATCTGACGTTTCGAAGCAATACTTAAGTAGAAGTGGTCTGATACTTTGAACCGAACCACTACTTAATTATCACTCGCCATCTTGTACTCGTATATAAAACGAAAATTAGTAATCAGAAATGACTTAAGTATTGACCTATACTTGACTATAAATTTGGGTGTTAAATTCACAAAAGTATTGATGTGACACCCTGAGTATTCCGAGTCGCAATCTTACGGGACAGTACGTGACGCACGACGACACGCACGAAAAAAAAGTCCCAGATGGCTATAGTGAGAAATCCGCGCTTCAGTTCAGTTCTGTAATAAATGACCGGGCCGCTGGTGAGTCACATATCAACCGGTTCACGTGTGACTCCGCCTCCAACAATGGGAAATTATTGCCATCGAGGTTATCGTCGTTATATTTCCGAGAGTGTCGCGCTGAATACTGATTACCGCCAATGGGTTAGTTTTACGGCAGCTTTGTAAATAAATGCGGGTGGACGAGGATTTAATAGCTTTATTTTATCTTCGTCAACGAGTTCATCTAATACTCTAAGTTACTCAATAACATTACGCACTTTTAAGGGCTCGACCAACGCGTACAAATACTACAGTACTATTTAACGATACTGCAATACTATTTAACGATATTCTTTAATGAATTCTGAATCTATTATGAATAATGAATCCGATAACTATTTAATGAATTTCCAGTACTTGATTATATACGAACAATAGTACCTACTTTACTATCACAGCCATAACATGGTGCCTAAGAATACGTATACGTATAAGTACGATACCAGAAACCGCGACATCTAACCCTAACAAGCTAAGAACTCAGCATATGGACAACAACATTATGCATTTCACACGCCGAGAATTTACAATATATTCATATCTGTGTTGGGGGAAATGCATTGATATCAACATCGACAACCTATCTGAAGAAGACGGTGGTGGTATTACGGTGGTAAATTTATTATATATATAAACCTACAACAGCCGGTTCGTAAGTCCGGAATCCACTGCTCACCCCCCAGAAGTGTAAAAAAATTAGTATTATGATGGGCCCGACTCCGGTCGGTGAATTCCATGGCAGCTCTGTTTGTATTTATTATTTATTATTTATATATATATATATATATATATATATATATATATATATATATATATATATATATATATATATATATATATATATATATATATATATATATATATATATATATATATATATATATATATATATATATATATATATATATATATATATATATATATATATATATGTCGCGAGGGTTTCTGTCGTAGAATGAAACTCGCGATCGATATTCAAATTGCAGTATGTTGTTTAATTCCAAAGTCGTGTACAAAAGTGAATTGGTTACGCGAATCAACGAAATCAGTCGACAGGCCATTTAGAACGGCCTGTGACGTCTACCACTAGGCCTTTTGCCTTTTCGTGGGGCTTCTCTTGAATCGGGCCCATAGGCCCGGCTTTCATGAGTATGGCGTCTCAGGGCTATTCACCCTGAGGCAGACTTAAATAGGTATGCTTCTCTCGAGGCACGAGGCAGGTCTGTTTGGAGGACCATATTCAGCAGCCTGGTGTTCTCCTCCTTCGTGCCGATTTGGCACGCGCGAACGAGTTCCAGGAGCTGAATTACGTTCAACAAGACCAGCTCGTCGCTCTCGAGGGTGCGCATCTCGTCCAGGTATTCTTCTGGATATTCTGGCATTTCTGGCTGAGGTTGTGGGGGTGGTGTAATCGCACTTTCTTCGTCCGTTTGTGTGCTTGCGGACGCTGTGGTTGCTGTGGGCGTTTGGGAGCTGGTGGACTGGGCGGTCGCCTCGACCTCCATCCCCTCCTCCTGCTGCGGATGGGGCCCTGTTGACTGCTGCTGCAGTGGCTTCGAGCGGCGTCGCCGGTTCTTCCTCTCCACAGCTGGCTGCTGTGGAGTGGCCGGCGGCGCCGGCTTTTTCCTCCACGACAAGGGCTCCGTAGGGGCGGCGGCAGGCTGAGACTGCGCCTGCGTCTTCCTCGGCGCTGGGCGTGGAGGAGGCGACGAGGGCGCGGCGGCGGTCGAGGCGCCCGGTGAGGCGCTTCGCGGTGTGGCTCGCGGAGGAGCGGTGGCTGCTGCACGCGGAGCACCCTGCTGCTTCCGCGTCGTCTGGCGGATTTCCGCTAGGAAACTGGGGCAGCGCCGGTTGTTGGCGGGGTGCTCCTGCCCGCAGTTTCCACAGGTTGCTCGGGCGGTCTTTGGCCGAGGGCAGTTTTTAGCAGCGTGCTCCTCGCCGCAGCAAACGCAAACCTGCGGCCGGTGGCAGTTGTGGCTGCTGTGCCGGAACTTTTGACAGCGGTGGCACTGCTTGGGCCCGTTCCGGCCTCTCCAGCTCTCGATGGTGACGGGCAGGTACCAGATGTCCGGGAGACTGAATACCTTGCGCCAGCCCTCGTTCTTTCGAATGACAACGAAGAACAGCGCGCGCCGCCCTCCATGGATCAGGCGCGCGTACGTCGCTTCGATGTCTTTAGCCGCCAGCCCTTCGATGACCTCCTGCTGGGTGGTGTTAGCCGGGAGGCCCCGAATGGCTACCTTGGCGTCCTTTTCTATCGGCGGCGTGTAGGTGTGCCACGCCACCGAGTTGCCAAGGGTGTGAAGGTAGGCCTGGACGACGCGGTACTCTGCCTCGTCGGCCGGGCGGAATCTGAGGCCGCCGCCGCGTCCGAGCGGTGCGACGTTCGGCGCGCGCCCCAACTTCGCGCGGAGAGCCTTCAGGTGGTCGGGCCACCTATCGAGCTTGTCCACGACAATGGGTCGGGGGCGCGGCGCCTGCTTCGGCAGAAGCGGCGCGGGCGGCAATGGTGCTGGGGCCGAATCGCTGCGGCACGGCGTCGGGCTTTTCCTCGCCGCTAGTTGGGCGTAGGTAGGCTCGTCTTCGGTGTCCGAGGGTACCGGCGAGCCGAAGATCTGTTGATGATCGACGAAGGCGTCAGGGGAGTCCGCTCGGCGGCGCTGCGACTCCCTCTGCCGCTCATCTTCTGGAGACGCGGGGTCTCTCACGCGTTTCCTCGGTGTCGCGATCGGAATGAGCGGCAAGTCCAGGCCCCTAGTCACTGGTGGGCTGTGCGGGGCGGCAGCAGCTTCGGCGGAGTTGGCAGCAGACTGCATTTCGAACCGGAGATACTCGACGGCACGAACTTCACGGCGAGGACCGGAGACGGCGCTCGACGGTCGACTCGCGGCGGCAATATTCAGCGCGGGCGGCGGAGCGGAGCAGGCGACCGTTCGGAACGGACGCCGGGCACTGAATGGGGTTACGCTTAAATCCTATCGCCTATATATACTAGTCGCCGGGCGGCGATCGCCCCTTCTCCCTCTTGTCTCCGCTGTCTCCTTCATTCGGGCCGACCGCCCGATATACACACCGGCGGGGGGCATCGCTCTCCAGTCGCCCGGCGTTGGCCCCCGCGAGCTGACGTCCGCGGGCGGCGCTTGAGCTGCAATTGTGTCGTGTTTCGCACATTAGTTTTTCGCACGTTTATCGCTTTTGGACGCCACCGGCGATCCCTCCCCCGACCTACTTTGCATTAAGTAGCCACCGGAAGTAAGGCTCCCGTCCGGAAAGTCGCTGGAAGCGGTCGTGTGAGCGCGCTAGTTTTTCGTGTTTTGAGTTCGTACTGCGTCGCGGCGCCCTCAGTTGAAACCTTCCCCTTCACCACCAGTCTCCGGACTGCCGTGGCACAAGATGAAAAGCTCTCTGCTGAGAAGTCGCTGCGATGTGGTTTTCGTTGTTTGTGGTGACGTTTTGCGTGCGAAACACGGCGGTTAGATTCGCGACGGTTTGTACTTCCTCTCTCATTTATCTCGATGTTTGCCTTTAGCTTCTCGTTGACGGCTTGATTGTGATGATTAAAATAAACGCCTCGTTGGAGGCACTTAAGACGTGTGTTGATTATTGGGCGTTCGGGGTAGATAATCCTAGTGATGGCATTGCACATCGCCATCTCCTTAATTCCGGTGTCGCCATTGCACCTCGGTGACACCACCTTCCTGCCGCTTTCGGGTGGAGTGTTCTTCCGGTCCTTTCCTGTTATAACATTTTGAGTAGGAGGGTTCTGTGTGTATTGTTGCTCCGCGACATGACTTTCCCCGTTTTGAAGACGAAACGTCAACGTATTTAACTGCCGTGTGTGCCGTATAATTCTTCTTTACCTCGATACAGTTGTGCTATTCTCGTTTTGTTGTGTTGTTGGTTGAGAGGTTTCGTCTTCCCTAGACATGTAGCACGGCTTCAGCCTATCTAGAGAGACAGTGACTATTCTCCTGTTTTGCTCAACGTCGAACGTTTTTTCGCGTTTCTTCACCACTCTAAAGGGTCCTTTGTATGGAGCTTGTAGTGGCCGTCGTACGGTGTCATCTCTTATGAAGACGTGGGTTGCTTCCTTCAGGTCCGGGTGAACGAATATCCTCGTTGTGTTTTCTTGCTGTCTCGCCAGTTCGTCGTAGTCGAAAGTCTCAGGGCATCCTACTTCTTCGATCCTGGATAAGGCGTCTGCTACAACGTTCTTCCTTCCCGGGAGATATTCGATTGCCGTTGCGAATTGTGCGATGTATGATGAGTGACGAATGCGTATCGGCGTTTCTGTTGGCGTATCATTTAATTTTTTTAAAGCGTGAATGAGCGGTTTGTGGTCTGTATATACTACCAGCTCTCTCCCCTCTACCATCTTCCGGAAGTGTCGTACTGCCAGGTATATCGCCAGTAGCTCTTTGTCGTACGCCGCATATTGTTGTTGCGCGTGTGACAAGGCTTTTGAAAAAAATCCTAATGGCACCCATTTTCCTCCTTGCTTCTGTTGCAGTGCTGCGCCCGCGCATGTATTTGACGCATCCGTCATTAGTGCCAACGGTGCATGTGCGATTGGATGCGCCAGTAGAACCGCTTCCTCTATGCTCTGTCTTCATTGGTTAAAGGCTTCGTTGCTCTCCTCTGTCCATTGTATTTCTGTGTGATCGTTCTTTTTTGTCCCTTTCAGGAATACGTTTAGTTTGGCTTGTCGATGTGCTGCTTCTGGAATGCTGTGCCTGTAGAAATTGACCATGCCCAGGAAGCGTCGTAGTTCCTGGACATCCTTTGGTTTCGGAATTTTTTTTATTGCCTCCACCTTGTCGGCTTTTGGTCGTATTCCTGTTGAGTTGACTGTATATCCTAGGAAGTCCAGCTCTGGCTGTGCGATCTGACATTTCTGTAGGTTTATGGTGATGCCTTGTTTGTCCAGCCTCGCCAGTATCTCTGTGATGTGTTCTTTATGGGTCGTTTCGTCCTCTGACGCTATAAGGATATCGTCAATGTAGGCGTATGCGAACGGTAGGCCCCGGAGTACCTGATCCATGAATCGTTGCATGGTTTGTGCTCCGTTGCGGAGTCCGAAGGACATCCTGGTCATTTCGAACAATCCGAACGGGGTGATAATGGCGGTCTTCTCAATATCTTCGGGCCTTACTGGTATTTGCGTGTATGCCTTCACCAGGTCCAGTGACGTGAACATCGTTTTTCCTTGTAGAGCGTGAGTGAAATCGTGTATTCTGGGAACAGTATACCGATCCGGTACTGTGATGCTGTTCAGCCGTCTGTAGTCTCCGCGTGGGCGGAATTCACCGTTGCTTTTCTGCACCAGATGCAGTGGACTTGCCCATTGGCTTTTCGAAGGTCGACATACACCTGCCTCTATCATCTCATCGAAAACTTTCTTCGCTGCCGCGTATCTTTCCGGATTTAGTGGTCTCGGGCGCGCAAATACCGGTCTTCCTTCAGTTTCGATGTGGTGTACTATGTCGTGTTTAGGTTGCCTTGGTTGTGACGTGTTCGAGAGTATATTGGGGAAGCTCTCGAAGATCTTCTTGAATTCTTGGTTGGTCTCGATTGGGAATACCGCTGGTTGCGGCATGTGGTTTTTTTCGACGTATTTGTTGTCCTTCGTTTTCATTAGGAGCCTCTTTCGGTTGAGGTCCACCAGCAGGTGGTGTTGGTGTAGAAAGTCTGCTCCTAGGATGTGTTGTTTCACATCGGCGATGATGAAGGTTGCTTGCAATTGTTGGTCGAATCCGAGGTCCAGCATGATGGTTCTCTTTCCGTATGTTGCTATATTTGAGCCGTTGGCTGCCAGTAAGAGAAGCTCTTCTTTTTGTTGTTCGTCGCATCTTCGCTTGGGTATGACGCGGACGTTGGCTCCTGTGTCGATCAGGAACCGTTGTTGCGTTCTTCTGTCGTGGACGTATAGGCGGTTATTTGTTTCGGCGCCAAGCTGGGCTATTCTTGGTGCCTCTTGTAGTTTTCCTGGTTCTGCGGTGTCTGTTCGAAGTCGCACGGTTTCTGGCATTTTCGTGCTGTGTTTCCGAAACGCTTATGGAAGTAGCAGGTACTTTGTTCCTCAAGTCTTCTGGTGCTGCGCTTGTTGGAGGTATCTTCTTCTGCTCTTCTCGCTTGTAGCCGTTCGATCTGTTTTGCCAGTTCCTCTAGCTTCCTTTCAATCGCTGTCATGTTGGTTGTTGTTGCTTCGATTTTGTTGATGTCGCCTCTCTCGTTTGCTGTGACTTCCATCATTCGATCTGCAAGGTTCGCCATTTTGTCCAGCTCTTTTTCCTCTGATGTTGCTAGTACCGCCCGTATCGTTGCGGGTAGGTGCCCGAGCCACAATGTTTTTAGTGTGCCGTCGGGTAGTTTTCCCATGTTTAGTGTTCTCATTTTTCTTATTAGCTGCGAAGGTTTGTCGCTTCCCATCTCTGTTTGATACAGGAGTTTCTGCAGCCGTTGCGTCTCTGATTCCTCGTAGGTTGTGATTAGCCGTTCCTTCAATGCCCTCGAATTTTTCTTGCTTGGGCGGTTGCAGCACCAGGTCGCTTACTTCCTGTAACGCTGCTCGGTCCAGTTGTACGATTACGTATGACAATCGGTCTTGATCGCTGCATTTCTGTGGTGCCAGGATCTGCTCGGCGAGCGCGAACCAGAGGCGTGGTGCGTGGTGCCAGAATGCAGGTATTCGCGAAGCGATGCTCAGTGGTGCGATGTCGGGGTTTGGCTGTGTTGACTCCGTTGTGTCGTGGAATGGTTCCATTTTGATTTTCTTGTGTCTGACTCGTTGGAGAAGACGTCCAAGTTCGCTGGTTGTTGGTGGTCCGTGCCGTTGTCCGTTTAGCGATTTGTCCGTTTTCTTGCCGTGGTTGTGAGTTCTTCTGCGGGGTCACCAGTGTCGCGAGGGTTTCTGTCGTAGAATGAAACTCGCGATCGATATTCAAATTGCAGTATGTTGTTTAATTCCAAAGTCGTGTACAAAAGTGAATTGGTTACGCTTAAATCCTATCGCCTATATATACTAGTCGCCGGGCGGCGATCGCCCCTTCTCCCTCTTGTCTCCGCTGTCTCCTTCATTCGGGCCGACCGCCCGATATACACACCGGCGGGGGGCATCGCTCTCCAGTCGCCCGGCGTTGGCCCCCGCGAGCTGACGTCCGCGGGCGGCGCTTGAGCTGCAATTGTGTCTTGTTTCGCACATTAGTTTTTCGCACGTTTACGGCTTTTGGACGCCACCGGCGATCCCTCCCCCGACCTACTTTGCATTAAGTAGCCACCGGAAGTAAGGCTCCCGTCCGGAAAGTCGCTGTAAGCGGTCGTGTGAGCGCGCTAGTTTTTCGTGTTTTGAGTTCGTACTGCGTCGCGGCGCCCTCAGTTGAAACCTTCCCCTTCACCACCAGTCTCCGGACTGCCGTGGCACAAGATGAAAAGCTCTCTGCTGAGAAGTCGCTGCGATGTGGTTTTCGTTGTTTGTGGTGACGTTTTGCGTGCGAAACACGGCGGTTAGATTCGCGACGGTTTGTACTTTCTCTCTCATTTATCTCGATGTTTGCCTTTAGCTTCTCGTTGACGGCTTGATTGTGATGATTAAAATAAACGCCTCGTTGGAGGCACTTAAGACGTGTGTTGATTATTGGGCGTTCGGGGTAGATAATCCTAGTGATGGCATTGCACATCGCCATCTCCTTAATTCCGGTGTCGCCATTGCACCTCGGTGACACCACCTTCCTGCCGCTTTCGGGTGGAGTGTTCTTCCGGTCCTTTCCTGTTATACTGTTTTCTACAATGTTTCTTTACAATTTTTTAATATTATACAATTTTATATAGGTTTACCCTATTTTGATAACATTATACAATCTTTTTTATAAACTTCTCTGCCAGAAATAAAGATTTAAGTTTCTTCTTTCATTTCATTGAGCATATGGAGTTATTTTATTTATTTTTAATTCGATTTAATGGCTCGTTGATAACAAACTCAGCCAATTGTATCATATTTTAAATGTTAGTAGCATTCGAAATTTGAATTATTTCGTAATGTCACTTTCATTTATAAAACGGCCTTGCCGAAATGATCAATAGTTTAATTTTTAATTTTTTCGCTTAATTCGTCTCATTTGAAGGCATTTTGTGTTGCATAAGGATAAGCCCTATTTATGAGATATATGGATGAATAGTGATCGTTAGTCGACTGCAAAAGGACCTTTAAACTTACATTGCACCTGTCGAAAGTCGTGCACATCCGTAAGTATATCTCATTCAAACATAAGCATTTCCCAATACAACCTGGGATTTCCTTCGCTACTTTTTAAGTAGCTTTTACTAATTTTATTTTAAATAAAAACATGATCCTATAAACGGATTTCTTTACAAACCTTATGAAATATAACAATATATATATATATATATATATATATATATATATATATATATATATATATATATATATATATATATATATATATATATATATATATATATATATATATATATATATATATATATATATATATATATATATATATATATATATATATATATATATATATATATATATATATATATATATATATATATATATATATATATATATATATATATATATATATATATATATATATATATATATATATATATATATATATATATATATATATATATATATATTTTTAAATTATTTTCAATAATATATAAAATTAGATTCATGAAAAGTTACTTATCTGGGGTCCTGGTGGACCAGAAACATTTAAACGATAGTTAATGTCCTCTTTAAATACTTAGGGCAGCGGCACCTGTTTCCGCAATTGATAACCTATGATGTTCTTAGTTATTGCAGCCGAATTACTGTATGCCCTTGGATGTAATAAGTATAGGAGGATGGTTTCTGTAACAGAAATGGATGTTAGTAACTTATTTTAGAAGAAATTATATGATTGAGAATATTTCGACACTAGTCGTATTCATCTCTATGACATTTCTCTATATATATATATATATATATGTTTATGTTATATTTATCAGTATATTTTAAATATGTGTACATACAATAAAAATATAATTTACTTTTAAGATACGACTGCTTTTGATTACTCTCTTAGATCATCAAACACCACAAGACTGCTTTCTCGACACATGTCTAGTAGTAGACAGTATAATCCATATAACCCTGTACTATTTTTACTAATTAGTTAGGCATTTTACTATTTTTTTAACTATATTATTAATAATTTTCACCTTAGTTAGTACTTAATTAACTGTTGATGATGCATGTTATAGAAAATAAATAATTAAAAAATATAAATAAATAAAATAAACCGGATGATTTCTCCAGGCGATTTGTTGAATCCAATGAATAATTTTAAGATCATGTTGACAGAAGAATTGGGTGGGGATTTGTATGTAGCCCTATACATAATTCGGTTGTACCTCATCGTCAGTAAGAACCGTTGTGGTAAACACGTTGATATGGACGACCATAGATTGATGTCCATTGTAAAATTTCACAATGGACGGGATTATTTTCATACTCGCTCTTATATATATTAGATAATTCTAGGTTGTATAGTCTATATCTTCTAAATAGGAGTAAGCATACGAGCGCCTTCCCGACTTGCGCGCAATCCATTAATTTTTCCCCTCACGTTGCGAGGTAAAAACTCACCGCGCCCAAAAACATCACTTTTGCGCGCGACATATTCGCGCAAAAAATCGACGCGAGTCAACGGCCTTGAGATAAACGATCATAACTTATAAACCACTAATCGGATTAAAAAAATATAAATAGAAAAATGATAGCATTGAAATTTGACATATAAAACATTATAACCTTATCTCGTAAAACAATTAAGATAATAATGAATAAATATTACAAAATTGGCAAACTGAAAAAACTCGCCTATAAAATCATTTCGATTTTTTTGTAAATACAGTTTTTGTAAATATCAAAAATTGTAAATACAGTTATGTTCTTTATTAAATGCTTTACCAAAACGATATTTTTTTTTTACTTATTTGCATACAAAAATACGGAAAAAATATTTATTTATTCAGCCAAGAAAAATTGTATGTATTCTCGTAAATAAATTTTTTTTTAATTTTTAATTTGTGACTACTTATGGTATTTTTTTATATGAAATTCTTTCAAAATAACTTTATTACTACATCACTTCTTCTTAGAAATCACACCAGAACTTTGAGCTTTTTCTGATATTATAGAAAAATCTAAAGTTTTGAGAGTTTCCGACTTCCGAACCTAATAATAAACTTTGAATGCCCATAATATAAAATTCGTTAGATTTTTTCAATTATATTGTCTTATCATAGACTTATTATATGTCTAATAACTAATTACTATACTCCAAAGAGTCACATTTCATCGAAAAACTATGGAAAATCGCACTTTTTTCTCTCATAGTAATTATCAAAACAAGTTTCATTTTCGCGAGCCATATTAGAAAACAACATATAATGTTCAAAATACGCATAATTATGTGATAACTTAGGATGTAAATGAAGCAATACCTATTTTATTAGTAAATTAAAGCGACATTACGTCATGTTTCGCGATATAACGGGATATTTCACAAACATTACAAAATAAAGACGGCCATTTTTCGAGAGCCGTTTGGTTTCGCCAAAGTGTTTTCTTCGAAAATTCGTGAAAAACAGCAAATGGGCTGTGTAAATTGTTTAATCCTAAGGCCTAAACTACTTAAAAATGGAAATTACTTACTTTTATCCGGTATACACTTCACTTATAAATTATATACACAAAACAATTCACAACACAACACGTCGCGGAATTATACGCCGCCAGCGGTGGGCAGTTCGCGACTGTCGTCAGAAATGAGGTCACCGATTTTGTAAGGGATGTAGTAATTCATATTTCTAACATCGCATGCGGCAATCGAGCAATTTCATAGTGTTGCATATTTGGCTATATTATGGCATCATTCGATAGAATATACAATCGCATTTCGAAATTTAAACGACATTTTCTTGAGCGGCGAGCGCGATATCCCGTATGGGATAGTTTGGATTTCAGCCGGCCGCCATACATATCCCGCAAGGGATGTTAAGTGCCGAGCGGGTTAAGGTGCAACACAAATTATAGCGCCAATTCGTTGTTGCCACGATATATTGGAATATGATGCCACGCAATATTTAACCACCTTGTTATTATTTGTTCATTTGTTGTGTGCAGTGACGGCTCGTCCTAAGGAGCGCTGGTGCGGTGCACTCCCACAAAAATTTAAGCAATTAAATCAATAATTACCCTGTACACTTTTTTAAAAATAATCCATCGCTAGGAACAATAATCCGACCGACTAAGTGGAGCGCCAGCGAATACGCTCCTATGAACCAATGTTCAGTACAACAAACAGCACTGAATGTAACGAGTGCGAAAGAGAAAAATCGACAATCTCCTGCACATGAAACAAAAGATTTTGTATCGAAATTTAGCAGTATTAAGAGCGCCGCTCCAACGGGTGAACAACGCGCATGCGCTCTCGGCTCGCTATCTCGCTCCCACCGGGACGTAGCCAGTGCGGCTACGTTCATACTGTTGCCGAACGTAAACAAAATTAAATGTCAGTCAGTGTCAATAATTGACACTCGCGCGCGAGGCAATATCGAATTTTGGCACTGTTTCACTGTAAATAATTAGAAAAATAGCTTGTTTGCATGTTATTTGGCGGTAACAATGGAACAATACAGTGTGTCGTACATAAAAAACTGTGAAAAGACTTTAGAAGTGCGTCTCGAACTAAAATCAAAGGGGCGACCGCGTCCTGAAATAACGCTAACACAAACGTGTAGTACAAAATCTAAAACTTATACACGTGTTTTCAAACCTGAGCAGTCTACCAAAACACCGCAGTTATGTGGGTGTGAAGAAACGAACAAATTGTTTTGTTTTCCATGTCTTGTGTTTGGAGCCGGCGCGGGCGGTGGTGGCGAGACTGTATGGACAGAAACTGGTGTTCAAGATTTAGCGCATCTTTCAATTGAAGTGAAAAAACATTCGCAATCTCGATTTAATATGTTAAATGAAGTGCAATTGACATCTATCGGGCGACAAGATATTCGAAAGGCGCTCGATTCTGCTTATCGAAAACCTATTCGAGAGTTCAATGAGCGTGTTGATGAAAATCGATATATTTTACGTCGCTTAATAGATTGCGTGGTATTCTGTGGTGCATTCCAAATTGCATTACGGGGACACGATGAATCTACGGAATCTCTGAATCCCGGAATATATAGAGGCTTGGTTGATTTTGTGTCAGAGATCGATTTGGCCATGAAGCAGCACTTATCAAGCAGTTCTGTTTTTAAAGGTACGTCTAAATCAATTCAAAACGATATTTTGGATGCTATTTATGAAGTTTGCAGATGTGAAATACAGATACAAATAAAAAATGCAGATTTTGTTGCAATTCAGGCAGACGAATCAACTGATTGTTCTACTATTCAACAGCTGGTGTTTATTATAAGGTATATACATGATGGTAAAATTTACGAACGATTTTTGAAATTTTTACAACCTAAGGGTTATACATCAGAAGTAATAGCGGCTGAAATCATGAAAGAGCTTGATTCTTTAAATATTGATAAAAAAAAATAATTGGACAGAGCTACGACGGAGCTGCCGTCATGAGTGGAAGTACAAATGGCGTCCAAAAGATTATTAGAAATATCTACCCATATGCTTATTTATGTACATTGTTACGCGCATCAACTCAATTTAATTTTAGAAAAATGTGCATCGATTAACCACACAGTACGAAGCTTCTTTTGCAATTTGCATGCATTTCCATCGTTTTTCACGCGATCGCCGAAAAGATCCGAATTTTTAAAAGAAATCGTCCACAAAAGAATACCTGCCGCTCCACAGACAAGATGGAATTATAATACACGTACAGTAAAAGTTTTATACGATAACTTAGAGCCCCTGAAAGAGTGTATGCAAGCAATAATGGACAGTCGTAACAGTGACCCAAAAACATTTAATCAAGCTCAAATGCTCCTTTCATATTTAAATGAAGACAATTTTTTATATTGGCTAAACTTTTTCGCGACGCTCATGCCCCAATGTGAAATGCTGTTTAAGTGTTTGCAGTCTCGATCCCTTGACTCAATTAACATTATGAAAGAAGTCACTAAATTTGAAAAGGTCGTCAATGAATTACGTGATGCTGTTCCACCGCCTTCGCCTAAGAAAAAACGTCGGCCTGATAACGTGAATCATTCAGCTATGAGAAAAGAAGTGTGTGACATATTACGAATGCAGATAAAAGACAGATTTGTTCATACAGACCATTTATTGGCGTCCAAATTGTTTTACACTGACAAATTTTTAGACTACAATAAGAGTTTTCCGGATGATGATTTTAAGAAAGTGGTAAACACGTATGATTTCCTGGAAAAAACTAAACTGAAAAATGAGCTATTAGTCATTTATAGCAGAGAAGATTTTCACAACGCTGACGGCGCCGTTGCTTTACTTCAACATTTTATGGAATTTGCATTAGAATCCGTATTTGCTGAAAGCATGAAACTGCTAAAAATTATTTGTACCATTCCTATGACGTCAGTAGAAAGTGAGCGCTGTTTTTCGACGTTAAATAAAGTCAAAACGTTTTCACGCAATACTATGGCACAAGATCGTCTGAATGCATTGTGTATGATAAGCATAGAAAAACGCTTAATTAATTCCATCTCAGACTTTCACAAGAAAGTGATAGATGTTTTCGCTGGACAAAAAGACCGGCGAATGGATTTTATTTACAAATAAATGTAAGTAATTATATCCTGTTTTTTTTATTGCACACCCATAAAAAATATTCACGAGCCGCCTCTGGTTCTGTGGGGCTTTTCTGAGGTCTCTATGAGCATTGTAACACTGCATCCATTGCTGATATATTGTGTTCTCCACCTACTATAGCTCTATGCTAAGCCTCGTGTCATTTAAGAACCGCAACAGACTTTTGGCGCCAGATTGTTTTACCTCCTCAGGTTGGAGGTAATGACCACCCAAGTGGGTGTATCTTTTACCCATCAGCGGGCCACACTCGCACATGAGGTGCAGGGGAGTTTCCTCTGCCCCTTGGCAGAACCTGCACATTTTTGTGTCTTGGAGCTTGAGGTTATACATGGGTTTGTTCAGGCTACAATTAATTTTTTGTTTTTTTTTTCTATTATTTGTCATGTTTTGTATTCCTTATTAAAATATTGTAAATAATTTAAAGTATAATTGGTTTTGCTATTGTTATATATTATTTTTATACTTTATTATTGGAATGGTGTATGTTTATAATTAAATAAAATAAAATAAAAATAAAATGTGTGTTATTATTGCAACAAAATCAATTCATTATTTTGTTCATATAAAGTGGCAATTGTGCAAAAATGGTCATTACGTAGGTAAAGACCCAATACAATAATATTACCTACTTTTTAATTAAAATGACCGATTCGATTAAATGATCGATTTTATTAAAGGTATTTGGGAAGTCGCACTAAATGATGCACGCAAACGTAGTGTCAAGCTGTCTACCCCTACCGCTTGTAGTGAAGGCGAATGCAAAGTATCGTATCGTGCGCGGTCGTAGTGGGGTGGGTGGGGGGCTAGTTAGGGGGGCATTAAGTTAAAAGCCCAGACATCGATTCCGCATGCACGTAACGGCATCTGATATCAGAGATTAGGCGGCGCGGCGGCGGCTCGGCGGGCAAACGGCGACGCGAACAGTAAGCTCGGGGGAAGGGTAAGATCGGGTAATAAACGACCAGCTGGCTTCGCAGACAAAAGACAATTAACAGTTACTACTGCTAAATAAACGCGGCTTCGAGGGGGGCGGGAGGGAAGGGGGGGAGCAGTGCTAGGGGAAGCGCGCGTAGTCTGGCCGCGAGCAGTAACAGTCCTTTCCTTCTGTCCCTTTGAAAGAGGTGAATGAATAAGTCAACCTCAGTGTGCCTACCTGTTATTCCAGTGCTGTAAAACAGATTTAAATAGCTTTTCGTAGCTGTTCGCTAATGATGTCCTATGACGCTGAAAGCATACACCGTACCAAAAACTGCGATTTGATTTAGTATAAGTATATATTATCGTTGAAATTGACTATTCCGCCTCCCCCTCCGCCTCTTAGGATCGCGTGACTCGCAAATTTATATTAATAATCGTTATGTGTACATTTCGTATTACATATTTAGAAAAAAAATGGTTGCATCACCCTAAGACTTTCCCAACTAGTGGCCAAAGACAGATTTCATCTGAATATTAATTACATAAATAAATTGATCAACACCCGCCTTCCGTTCAGTTACCACCGCCTCGGGTTGAGTGGTTTGTTTCTCGGCTTAGGTCGGGGTTGAGCCAAGTGCCAAAAGATGGCGTTAATATTTCATTAAAATGTATAGAAGAATTGAAGTATTATTAGTGAGATATTCCACAAAAAAATACTACTTGTTTTCAACCCAACTTGGCATATGTGTATTAAATTTAAGTCCAATATTTTGGGATTGAAATATGGCTATTACGCGGTGGACCGATTTCAACTACAAACTTTTCAAACTCTTACCATGACCAAATGATGCCTGAATGCCAAATTTCAGCTCAATCGGATTAAGCGTTTGGTTGATATCTTGGAGAAATACCCATAGACACACAGATAGATAGATATACACGACAGACTACCGTCTGGAAATGGTCTTAACCGTCTCAGGGGGGCTCAAATAGATATTTCTGTCTTCATCTCAACAAAAGAAATGCGGTTTCACTATACTTTACCATGTTGTCGGTTGGTGGCCCGGGAAAGTGAAAACAAATAGAACGAGAATTTTGATATACTTGTATTTATTTTAGGTGATACCTTGTTGTGCTGTCGAGCGGAAGGTCTTGAGTGAGGTCCGTTCCAAGGCAGGAATCCTAAATGGGGAAACAGAGCCAGAGGGGAAAGTCTCAAGTTCAGGAATCCTAAATGGGGAAACAGAGCCTTCCGGGGTCCTTTAGATCCAAAAAGCAATACAAAATATCGCAAACTCCATGAAAAATGCAAACACATTGTTCTGCTTAAAGCACACGCAGATCGACTGCATCACACAGCACTTTCCAACTTCAGACAAGTCCAAACGACGTGCTCAGCGGTCTGGCGACCAAGGCTACACGCGCTACTGCATTATCCGTGTGTGCAGATTAAAAGACCTCTCCTTTGAACTCGCCGTGACCACCCACGAGAAGTGTGTTATAGAAAATTATAGAAGTCTTCCTTTGCCATCCTGACGAAAACCTACCGAAATAAACTGTTGGAGAGGCAGCTTGTGCTGTTTATTTCTTTGCACGAGTAGGCGGGTATATGTCAGAAGCTCGAATATCGCCGGTTCGACTGATATTATAAAATAGTCTACCGATAGGAAACGAAAAGTTCTGTTAATATAAGTTCTGGCCATAGCAACAGGAGCAAGCCAATGCTTATGAAGGAGAATAACATCAGAGACCTCCGGAATGAAGGGCACGCCCAAGCGCGAGCGACGCGTGCCCTTTGAGCGACAATCACACCTATAGATATAAATGGTACAACCGCTGGAAAACGAATTCCCAGTCGATCATATTGACTTGCGGAGCGCTAAGGACAACTACAGCTGTCAACTACAACAAGTGAACCCGTCACCTCAGGAAGTTTTAACGAAATGTGATCGTTCTGTCTCCCATGAGGTGAGCGCAGAAGACAAAACAGTCCGCCGTCAAGCTCCGCCACATGCACGTAAGAGGCCAATGCCTTATCCGCGAGATAGCCAGGTATGTTACCCAGCAGGCTGACACTCGCGCCCTTACATCCAGTTGCGACCAGATTACTCCGGTCTATCTATCGCGGACCACGGCACCCTTTGTCGGGATTTCACCAGGAATCGTTTCAACAGCAGTCGCCGTAAGGTCAACGACTACCCCGGCTCTTTAGGAGACAGCACTGTTTCCAGACTCGCCTGACTGTTAGTTAAAATGCACAATCGATTGGCTTACGCCGCACGGTACGCAGATCGTCCAGGAGCGCCAGAAAGTTGATTCCTAGGGGAAACTAGCCCTAAGGCCAGAGTCTTACCCAGGCTCGCACTTTATACGTGTTGACCTGTGAGTGTGACCGACTCTGAACAAATGGGTATTCGTGGCCAACCCAGCGAGGGCCCATTTGCTCCCGGAGCGCTAAAGACAGATCTGGAAGCTATGTTTTTAGCGTGAGAAAAAGGACAAAGACCCAGAGGTAGATAACGCTTGTTGGTATAGGTTAAGCTACCGGGCGGTTCTTCAATCGTAAGGTCTTCACCGGGTTTCGCTGAAGACCTTCAGGAGCAGTCTTTGAGTTTTTTTAAAAAGTGTTCCAGCGAATAAGAGACTCTTCTTTTGACCTCGGCGCGGCTTTTGCCACCGACCAAAAAAAGGGTATCATCGGTATGAACACTGACTTTTCACCCATCTGGGACGGGAGACCAAAACAATCATCAAAGAGAATATTCCACAGCCTCGGAGCTCATAATAACACCAGCGGACAATTCTTTGCAAGGGACATTAATCGCGGACGAAGGCCTATAATTAAGAGTAATAAACCTGTCCGTGATTCGGACACTACCTGGCACGAACTTTAAACAGAATCCTCGGCCACCACGCGTTCATCATCATCATCATCATCATCATCATTCATCATCTTCATCATCATCGTTCAGCCACGAAGAACCTGAAGATCTTAAAGAAAATTCTGGCAACGTAAGGACCCTCGAGTTCCTGGACCAAGGTATTTGAAATTTATTTATTTATTTATTTATTTAAGAATTAATTACTATAAAACTTTGATTAGCTTTCAAAAATAACAGGAACCGAATGGCAAAACCTTAACCTTTTGCTTATTTGTTTCTGTCACCCAACTGGGACTAGCCCGTTCTAGGGTGGACAGGAAAAAAAAATAATAGTTGTAAAAAAAACACTTAAAACACGCTTTTGGGCTATGATACGATATTCACATACACACGGCTATTATACGACATTCCATCATGGAATGCCAGTGCCTATCTTCCGGCTTCATCATCAGACCTCTTTTATTAGGTCGACCTGTATGTAACAATGTAATGCAATCTAAGGTAATTTAACCATCTCCAAGGATCGTAGCATCATGAAAATTGGCAGCTGTATGTAGTTCTGATGACCATATAATAATATACTGTCAAACTGATCTGATGATGGAGTCGGAAAATATGAACTGGAACTTCATGATGGAACATCGTATCATAGCTGTGTTTGGACTTGTTAGAAAAGTCTTGGAATGAACTTTAACCACGATTAAGTTTCAAGGTCTGATGATGAAGCCGGAAGATAGGCACTGGCATTCCATGATGGAATATCGTATCATAGCCGTGTGTATGTGAATATCGTATTATAGCCCAAAAGCGTGTTTTTAGTGTTTTTTTTTAACTATTAATTTATTTAAAATACATTTTTGCGCTGTTAGAAGTGGCGTCGGAAGGGTTTTACAGCACCCACCCCACCCAATTGTACTATAGTTAATAAGGGTTTCACATAATGCAAAATACACTATGGTTAGCGTCCTGCGATCCAGAACACTCCTTATCTCATAATGTTTATAACACAATGTTTATAACACAATGTTTATAACATAATGTCGCTTCGATTAATGTAGAAATAGCGATCGTAGACCACTATCTAATCTCCGTATTCAAATTGGGCCTCTCGAACGACCAAGCCAGGCGCAATAAGAACGCGAAAATTCATCGCATAAGATTCTCGGCTTTAACCCCACCGCCAATAAATCTTGGCGGCTTGCTTACAGCGCTCGAAGCACCCCCACCCTCCCCCTCACCGGTAGGGCGCTAGTTTTGAATGTCGCTTTATACGGCCCCACAAAACACCCCCCGCGATCACCCCGTGTTCCCCCCCACGCAATAGGGGGGCGGAATGTTTGCGGTATCACGTTTATTACGTACTTTCCGTGTTTGTCGCGTTAATTTTTGATGCGCTACGAAATTCGCGAGTCCTGTTTGGCGAGCCGACCGATTTGCACCGCTCGCCTTTATCCTGCCTAGTTTATACAGCATTAGAACAACCTTACTTAGACGATGTGTTTGCTCTATAGGATGGTATCTAACGCTTCTGTGAAGTTTGAGCCTGACGACCTATTTGTTAATTCGGGTCGGCTCAACTCATGGTTCAACTCCTATCCGGCAACCTCATCGAAGAGGGGCTAACCTGGAAAGGACTCTGTCACGGCTGTGTCATGGACAACATGAGTCAACTACAACAGACGAACCCGTCACCTCAGGAAGTTTTAACGATAGTGATATTTCTGAGCGTATTTCCGTGATAGTGATATTTCCGTGAGGTGAGCGTAGATGACTTAGACACAATATAAATCTACTGTCTACCTAAGCCAACATTCCTTACGGAGGCCAACGCCTTAAGGCGAAGCACCGGGAAAGGTACACAGCAGGCAGCCTAGCCCCCTAACTACCAATTTTGGAAGGATATCTCCTTCTGAAATTAATCATCAGGATACCTCATACCTCCCGACTGGTTACGGGATCAGTCGCTTGCGCGACCTCTACCTGCCATATATTCAGAGTGCATAACCGATTGGCTGACGCCGCACTATGCGCAAGCCGTCCAGTAGCGCCGGGAGGCATTCCTCTTGGGGAAACCGATCTACCAGTCGCAAGGCCTGAGACGCAAAAGTCCTTCCCGGGGTAGGCTTCCACATGCGAAGGCTACTGAATAGGAGCTGAATCGTGAGTTGGATCGGCCCCGAAAAACAGTAAATCTTATGGCCCAAACTGCACGAAACCGTTCGCTACCAATCGTGTGTCGTTGACATGTTGGATTGGATCTAATTTGGGGAAACACCTCTGGCAATACTGGGCGGTTTCGCGCACCGTGCGGCGTTTGCCAATCGACTCCGTCGAATAACCGGAGGGGGGGGGGGGTGTCTGGAAAAGTACGTTTCCTAAGGTTTTTGACCTGATGTCAGCTGCCTGTGAAACGATCCGTTGGCCACCCGAGTGTAAAAGACGGACAAAAGGTGCCACGGTCCGCTATAGATTTGAACTCAATTACCGATAACATCAAGGTAGAGGCCGCGCAAGCGACTTCGAATCTGTGGTCATACTGGAGGACGAAGAAATCAGCCCTCTGGTTTCATTTCCCAGTGTCTACGTCTCTACTAACACTCCATGGAAGAAAACATGATCTAATATCGTTATAACTTCCTGTGGTGACGGGTTCCCCCGCAGTGGGTGACAATTCTAAAGTGCGCTGGATACTAAAAGATCCTATGAAATATCATCTCATCAAATTGATGAGAAATGAATGTGAAATCGAAGACATTTAAATCCGCCCGTATGTCATAAAACACAGTTCAACAAACCACCGCCTTTAAATTTTTACAACCTCAAAAATTATCGATTTTAGAATACCATTACGATTCAATTCCGAGAAAAAATCGAAGAAACATTTGGTAACTTGATTCGGCCATCGATTAAATGGAGACACGAGACCTGGCAATGGGGCTAATAAAATAGATATAAAATTGCGTGAGAATGGTCGTTGTGTAAAGAAAGGCTAATTTTGATGTTGGAGTTGGTAACGGCTCGGGGCGATCATATCAACGCGTTTAATAATGTTTATCAACCGCGTTAATCGACGCTGTTATACGATCTCGTAACCGATTCGAACACGTTCACACGATTTTTTGTCGCTATTATTGTGAACGCTATTATAGGTTCTTAGTAAAAGTGTTGCTCAGAGAGATTAAATTATTTTTTTTTATTGAGGTCGTGGAAAGTTAAAATCTGAATTCGTAGCAATTGTAGTCCTAATTTTAGATTGTCATTTCAGACAAACTAATTAAAATATTACGGGGAAAACGATCAAAGTCAACTAAAAAAATGTTTGCTAATTGATTTTTTAAATTTACTTACTAAAAAAAAAACATTTTTAAGCAATGATATCAGTAAAAAAATATCTTGTGTCTGTAAACCAAATGTATTTAAATTTTTTAAAAAAACTTTACTTAAATTACACCTGAGGAGAAGTAAATATATTAAAAAGAATAAAAAACACAACTGCTGTTGCAGAAAGTATTGTATTTTAATTATTTTTATTACATTACATTACATTTTCGTCGTGTCCAATTGACGGCTAAAGACCGCTCTTGGACGTGTCAAAATAATTGGGTTATGTAGTAAGTTTCGTTACTACTCTTTACTGAACATACATAGGTAGTCAAGAATTAACTACTCGATTGTCAAACTATAAATATAAATAATCAAAATAAAAGCCTAATATTTGAAGTAGTTAGTAATTCGAAAGATACTTAGTAAAATTATTTATCGTAATATTCAAATTGTCAGTAAAATGTTAAATAATCAAATTAAAACAACGTTATGCATTTTAAACTAAAAGTACCTACAGATATATGATCATATAAAATAATCAGACAATAAGGTTCTACTTTTTTAAGTAATTTAAATTAGCACAATATTTTAAAAATCAAGGCCCTCAAATTCGGAAAGGGTCGTCTATCAGCATCTCCTTGATGTTTTTTTTTAATTTTATGTCCTCCAGCTGTTTAAATTTTGTAGGGAGTAGATTATAGAATTTAATGCTAAGGTACAAGTAGCTTTCCTGTACTTTTGCCAGTCGTATTCGGGGTACGCATAAAAGGGAGCTTCCGTGGGTATGATGCGAGTGAATGTCTGCATTAATTGGTGTTTCTGCTAGGTGCTGTCTAGCATACATTAAAAACTGGTATATGAACGCCGAATACATAGTCATTACCCTTGCCTTGATGAAATATTCTTTGCATGAGTTCCTAGTCGTTACCATTACGTTTTTTTATGAAATATTTGTGGAATATGTATTTATCCACTTACGTACACGTATAATTTCGGAAAGTACGCAATCAAACCTTTCATTTGACACTAAACATGATATATTTTTGTTAATTTATTGGCATTTGGACATTTAGGCCACTAATTACGTGATGTTTAGCTAGTTATGGTACATTTTATTTTGCTAAATTTATGTTCCAAAATCTTCTACTTGTTACTTGCTCTACAGGTTTTATCCTGGCGGCCGCGAAGAAGAAGGCAAGGAAGACACAAATTTTATAGAATACAAGGAAGACACCAATTTTAGAGAAGACAAGGAAGACACCAATTTTATATAAATCAATTGAGTATATAGTTTTATTAAAATATGATTTATAATATATTACGGTTACGTAATCTAAGAAAAATAATTAACAAATTAATCGTTTAATAATATAATTAGTCCAAAATAAGTATAAAATAAATTTAAATACAAAAAGTTACGTAATAAAAAAATAAATCTGAATTTATTCTAGAATATGTACATATAGGTAATTGGTAAGATAGTGGTGAGACTCATTAGAAATCAATAGTATACAGAGTACGTTTTTAATTAGTGACATCCTTGAAGTAGGTGAATCAGTACGAGCAAGTAAGCAACTTTAAAAAAAAATGTTTTTTTGTCGTAAATTTAAAAAAAATACTGATAAAATTTGACAATCGTTGAGCGCGCTGCGCTACCTAACAATAATAGGTTAAACATATCGAATAAACAATATTCGCAATAGTTTACCTACCGCTATATAGATGGCACATCGCGATCACCTCTTTTTATGCTATTTTTAAAAATTTTTTAAAGTTTTATTGGTATTTCTTTCTGTTTTTTTTAAAAATCAAAGTAGCTTTTTTGCTCGTATTGATTCACCCACTTAAGGATGTCACTAATTAAAAAGTCACCCTGTAGGTTTTTAAAAAATATTTTTATCTTAAGCTCAGTGGCGTAGCGTGCCTTGGCGGGGCCCTGGTTAAAAAGTTGTTTGGGGGCCCTTAGGAACGGTAAAGATTTGTCATAAAAGATTTTTTTTTTGCATAATATTAAAAGAAATATTTATTCATCATAATTATCTATCTGTCACTTTTTCCAAAATTTTTACAAACAATTCAAATTAAATATACACTGTCATTGCCTTTTTTTCGGCAAACTGATTTATTAAATCATTTATAGCTGATGATGACTTAAGTTTTTCTAAAGTTTCTGCCTCTACCGACATTAGTGACAGGTCTGACAGGCGTTCATGTCCCATCGAAGTTCTTGAGTATTTTTTTTTTGAGTTTTTTTTGAGTTCCTTAATGGAATGAACTTTTGAATTTCAGATTTTAAGCATGTTTTTAGAGCCTTTAATTGGTAATAAAGAATAACTGAGTTATGCCGTAAATCCACAAGCTTTGGCATAGGGCCATATATACCATTCTAATAATATTTTTTGGTAAAATATTTCGGAGATCTCAAAAAACGTGAACTAGTTTCCTGCTTCTGTCAGTAATAGACATTACTTGATTTGACCAATTTAGATTTGAATCAATAATGATTTCTAAATACTTCATGTCGTTCACTTTCTCAAGTGTAAGCTATTACTTAAACGGCTATATAAAAGTTTAATAGTACATTAAACTTGATTTGATATGGTTAGTCTCCTGATATCGAGCCGTTGTTCCGCCTCTACTCATCACATTTATTTTTTTTTAATTTCAAGTCTTTCAATATTAAAATCAAAATAATAATATTTCAAACATACTACTCAGGTCGCCAGTTCAGGTCAGGTCAGGTTGGGGGGCCCGTATAATTGATACGGCAGATACTACGGTAGCTACGCCCCCCTGCTTAAGCTATCAGCTCAGGATATACTATACTAAAATATTTTATATTCCCTAACAAGTAGTTTTATTTTTTGGATTTTTTAAATTTTAGTATTATGTATTCAAAATATTGTGTAGTATTGCTTAAACGGCTATATGAAAGTTTTATAGTATAATAAACTTGATTTGATATGGCTAGTCTCCTGAAATCGAGCCGTAGTTCCGCCTCTACTCATCACATTTATTTTTTTATTTTCAAGTCTTTCAATCTTAAAATCAAAACTTTAACTACTCTGAAATCTGGCAGCACCTTGCAAAAACACTGCAAGTTGTCCTGGTCGGAATGTGATATAAGCGCGTTGAACATTTTAAGGCGCACTTAGGAAAACTAAGTGGGTTATTCTAAGGAGTTTTGCGGCAGCGCGCGCGGTCTTCATTAAAATTCATTTGCCAAAGAGATGCCCGAGTCGGAGAGAGCGAGCCCCGGCTAAACGTTCTCACGGGCCGCGGAAAGTTTTCGGCTTTTCGCAACGACAACATAAAATTATTACGCTGCGGGCTCGCAACCGTTTGCTTTCGGTTAATTATTACCTCGGATGTGTATCCGAGGTTCGGCGGGCTCTGCGAGGAAACTAGAATGAGGGTGCGCGTCGTGATTCGCTGTCGAAACTGTGGCGACACGACATCTTGTTTACCGCCGTCTCTCGATTGGTTACGAGTTCGAGAGAGAGAGAGAGAGAGAGAGAGAGAGAAAGAAAGAGAGAGAGAGAGAGAGAGAGAGAGAGAGAGAGAGAGAGAGAGAGAGAGAGAGAGAGAGAGAGAGAGAGAGAGAGAGCAATATATTGAACAGTATTCGAGAGAATATCACGGCAATATTCGTCGCGGGATCGATCACACCGAAGTATTTAGTACTGGCGGCAATCCGTATTGGTATTGAAGTAGTAATTTTCGCACGGGAAAGGCCTATCTAAGCCCTTATATATCGATGGCAGCACCACAGAATATTTAGCGCTAGCCGTGGTGACCAGTCTGTAAAATATTGTACTGTACCATAATCGATATCAGTAAGATTATATACTGTCCAATATACAGTAGCGAATGGTTTCGTGCAGCTTGGGCCATAAGATCCATTTTGTTCTCGGATCGGCTCAACTCACGATTCAGCTCCTATTCAGAAGCCTCCTCTTGGGGAATCCTACCCCGAGTAAGACTCTCGCGTCTCAGACCTCACAATTGGTGGACCGGTTGTGAGGTCTAGAGACTATGCGTACCGTTGGGCGACGTCAATCGGTCGTGCACTCTGACTAGTTGCTGAAGGAGTCTGGAGACTATTGAATTATACTGTCTCCTAAGCAGCGGGGGTGGATGTTGACCTGTTGTCATGCCACTCTTGAAATGACCTTGAGCCACCCGATTCCGTGTGGCACTATGGGCAAAAGACGTCCAGGTCTGCGATAAATTCAAATTGAATTACCGCTGCAATACAACAGGTAGAGGATGCTTAAGCGATTTCGGACCCGTCACCAGTCGGAAGGACGGAGGTATCCTGAAGGTTAACTCCAGACGGAGATATCCTACCAACACTGGTAGCTAGGGGGCGCTGCAGCTGGTTACAATTCCCGATGCCTCGCCGTAAGGCGTTGGCCTCTAACGGGCTTGTTGGCGGAGATAGAGAGTAGATCGTCTTGTTTCTAAGTCTTCTACGTTCATCCCACGGCTGAAAGAACGATCACATATCGCTATACCAGCCTGGGGTGACGGATTGGACCGTTGTATTCGACACTGCCCTACTGTCCAATATACAGTGCAGTACGGGAAGCTAAAGGGCACAGTGCAGAACAAGTTGGGCCATTATGACCATTCGGTAGCCTCCACGCAAAAATTCGAGCCCTGGCAGGACTTTGAGCCCACATTTGTTCAACAGCATGCGAGTGAATTGCTTTTGAACTCATTCAATTCTATCGATATCATTAGTGCCTTGTGATCAACGTTATTTCGTCCATTGAATTTGGTGGCTTACCTTAATTTTTCAAAATTGTAGATACAATTTTTAGGTTATCCCATTGGGCTGTTGATATCAAACGAGTTCATCTCCTATCTACCAGTCCACCACACACGATCTGTCAGCGTTCGTGACCCAAAACGGTCCCCCGTGACCACCCGCCGACTTCCGTCCAAAGCCGAATAATTAATATGTAATGCGTTTTGTAAATTGGGTGTAAAAGTGAGTCATGTGGCGGCGCCGTAATGTCACAGCGAGAGCTGAAATTAACGAGGGCAATTGTTGGGTGATCAAAAAACCTAATTTGACTGATCATCGGCCTGGCTATTGTCTTTATTATCCTCGTATTCGGTCGCTTTTGTTGTGTCATCCTGTATTAGTATATCGGATGGGGTCGCAAACCTTTTACGAATGAAATTAGTATCGTTTCTTTTGTTCTTATTTTATTCCTTTCAAAAAAGTTTGAAAGTTTGAGCTAAATTAACGTCAGCTGCGAAAACCTATATTAGTATATCGGTTGGGGACACACACATTTTACGAATGAAAAAAGCATTGTTTTTTTTAATTTTATTTCTTTCGAACAAGTTTGAGCTAAATTATTATTACATGCAAAAACGCTTAGACGCTCATATTGCTTAGACGCTCATATTGGTTAGGATAAAAAACGGTTTTACCGCGTGAAGTTTCGGCACCCGAACACCCGACGATTCGGCGATTTTGCAACCGCCGTTTTCTAGGTTAGATAGCATCGCCGAAACGTCGGGTGTTACAAAGTTCACGCGGTAAATTTGATTTTTATTATATTTATAATGACAAACAAACGCGATAGTCTTCGATTTCATATCGCTTATATTGGTTTACTGAACTAATACCAAAATTAAGCGTTCTGAATCAGATTATTACTAGCTACAACAAATTAATTTTGTACTTCTATTATTGTTGGGAATTCTTACACTTGATGGGAATTCCCTACCAGTTGCTGGGAATTCCCAAAATTTTTCGTCAAAATTAACAACGATAAAAGACTACAGCATGTATATATGGACCTAACTTATAATGCATATTATTGTGAAGGTTAAACATTCAAGCTCAGATTTCTAAGTTAATAAACAAGGTTTTCCGATATTTTCAATCAAATTTCTTCGATTAAATTTACAATAGCACTAATATTTAACCAGAATTATTTGATATTTTCACAAATTATCACACGGAGAGTAATAATAATAATTTTGAATATACAAATTAGTCGGAATAAAAATTTCCTGTGATATAATAGACTATTTAAACATACCAATGTTAAGTATAGGAATTTTATTGTTGGTTTTTAAACATTATTTTAATATTTTAACTGTAATTGATCGTTAGTGTTCATTGTTGTAACTATTATATGATGAGTATTTTTATTCAGGAATTACCATAAATATAACATGATTACCTTAAATATTTCATGATGGCAATCTCACAAATTCTGTCTTTTATACAATCTGTTTGTTGTAAAAAATAAAATTTATTTTATCATTTAAAATTTAATTAGATTTTATGTTATTTCGTTAATAAACATATTTATTTCTGTATCTATTTAATTTGATTATTTTAGATTGTTAATTAATTTTTATTTAATTTAACTCCATGGTATTTAAAATGTATAATGTATCTATAACCGATATTTCATCATTATTTTTCTATCGGTATTATGAATATGAACTAGTTTTATTAATTAACGCCTAATTTATGAGGATTCCAATTTATATGTTAACAATATATTTTTTATCTGCATAATTATTGACAATAAATAGATTAGCAAATATTCTTCGCTAGGACACTTCAATCATAACCATTATTATATCGCCGACTGTACCTTTCAGTTCGTTCGTGGATTTCGACCGATGTTGTTTTTTTATTTGAACTGGAAACAATGAAAATTGCCATCTCTCGTTATGACCGCACTGCAAAGAGGCAACGATGACCTAACCAATACTACAGGACCACAATTATTATCAACACCGACACGTTCACGTGTTAATACACGGGTGCAATACGGATAGAGCGAGTTGGCAAATCGTAATATCCATAGAATTCACAAATCAGAATCAGGTCCTCTTCTTTTGGGATGTAAGTTAGGTTAGGATAGTGTGTCGTATTTAATACTTCCTAGTATAAGGAAATAGGTATTCGGTGATTAACATTATGTTGCCTTAAATGTTGTCCCACAGATGTGCCATTTGTCCCATAGTTCGACGTCGACCCACGTCCAAAAAACATTTTCATTAGAGTGTGACTATCAGGGAATCGCCCCAATTTGAACATTTTAAAGACGGGGTTGCAAATTTTTGTACAGTATCGAGCTAGTTTAAAATCGAAGACTATCGCGGTTGTTTGACATTATAAATAGGGTACGGCGGCTGCAACGTCACCGAAACGTCCGGTTCTACAAATTTCACGTGGTAAATTAGTTTATATCCTATTTTGAGCTAGTTTGTTTTGTTATCATTACACATGATGACGAGGTTCTAAATATGGAGCCGGAAGATTGCCACTAAAACTCCCTAATGGAAAGTGCTAAGATAGTCGAGTTGTTGTCTTGAGTGCTTTCTATTACACTTGATGACGAGGGTCTGAATATGGAGCCAGATGATTGCCACTGGAACTCCCTGATGAAAATTGCTAAGATAGTCGAGTTTGGGTTGATTTGTTTTCTTGTCTTGAGTATTTTCTACTACACATGATTACGAGGGTCTTGATGGAAAACTCTAAGATAGTCGAGTGTGGGCTCGTTTTTTGTTGTCATCAGTACTGTTTATTACACATGATGACGAGGGTCTGAAGATGGAGCCGGGAGATTGCCACTGGAACTTCCTGGTGGAAAGTAAAGACTGATTTTCAAATCCTTTTTTACTTTTAATTTATTTTTGTTAATATACATTATCTTGTCCAGCGTCAACGTCATTGGATCATACCGTACGCCTCTAACTAATGAATATGACTGCATATTAGCGTAAAGGCATTAACGACTGGCTCGATTTAGTGTTCCGCTAAGCCGGCCATAAGTCACGCACTTAACTCCAAGATTCCACTACTTTTATTGTCTCACTCGGGCTGAACCCTACAACCCAGGAACAATTCAAAGTGACCCATAACTTTTTTTAATTGTAATATACCTGGTATTCAGTACTGTTTTGTGCCACAGATTACTCAAATGTGTCAACATTCAGGATGATACATGAGGATAATTGACATAGTTTCTTGATTGAGTCGCATCATTTGACATTCTTAACTTGTAATTTAATTTTTAAGATTGATGAACTTTAGACGAAGTTAAAACGATTAATAGAGTTAAAGAATTTTTATTAGTTTGTTTTTATGTGCGACTGGAATTTTAAGTTCCGTGAAACATTTACATACTTCATACTTGCAGGTATTGTGTATGGTGCTTGAAAGTACAGTTACCGAGTTAAAAAAAACTGTATGTATGGCCATCATTGTTAAACTTTTCTACGTGGGTAGCGATAAATCTCAGAATCGCGATTCGAGGGGTTTTCGATAATATATCTACCTAAGCATAATATACAGCTATATACTGTGACATAAGTAAAAAAAAAATACCAATTATAATTATATTATTTTTCCTTTCAATTTAGTCCCCTGTCATTAAAAGTTGTCAATTGCTATAGGCGAACCCTCCATTCCAGGTAGATATAACGACAATAGCCATTTTGTCTCCCATGGAGTGAAAGTAAAGACTTTGTGCTGTAAGAGCTATATATAAACTTGGTCCTCGCGTTTCACTTAGAGAAAAATTCAAAGAGATAAATATTCTTACTGTTGCATCACAATATATATATATATATATATATATATATATATATATATATATATATATATATATATATATATATATATATATATATATATATATATATATATATATATATATATATATATATATATATATATATATATATATATATATATATATATATATATATATATATATATATATATATATATATATATATATATATATATATATATATATATATATATATATATATACGAAAATCTGTTATATTTCCACTAGAATATTGACAATTTAAAAAAAAAATCGACACTCATAATGTTAATACTAGACATAAGCATAACCTTGTTGTACGTGCTACTCGTCTCCACAAAATAAGCAATTTTTTTTTTGGGACAATGTATACGCTTCTATAACAAACTTCCTCATACTATTAGAGAACTATCTGTAAAAAAGTTTAAAGCTACCATCAAAGCATGCTATAGAATATCTGATTATATAAATGACAAAACGGCTTGGGAGTAAGGCTTGGACGCATCATAAAAACATAAATTAAAAATTATATTCAATTGTGTCTATATGAATAAAGAACATTTTGATTTTGATTTTTGATTTTGAACACAATCCACTAGGGTTGTCAACTACAACGGGCGAAACCGACACCTAAGAAAGTTTTAACGATAATGATCTCCCGTGAGGTGAGCTAGACTTAGAGACAATACAAATCTACCGTCTAGCTAAGTCAATATGCCCGACAGAGGCCAGCGCCTTACGGCAAGGCCTTGGGAAAGGTTCCCAGCCGTCAGCCTCGTCCCTGTCTATTAGTTTTTGAAAGATATCTCCATCTGGAATTAACCATCAGGATGCCTCCAACCTCCCGACTGGTTACTGGTCCGAATTCGCTTGCGGGACTTCTACCTGCCGTATATTCAGCGGTGATTTAGTTTAAATCTATCGCTGACCAATGACATATGCTCTGGTCTGATTTCACAATTAGGTAGCCATTTTTTTATTTGTTTAAATTTATTATTAGGAAACATACAGCTGCTACAATAAATTTGGTACAAAATTATTAAGTAAAAAAAATAAAGCTAATTATATGTTTCCACTTAAACATTCATAATTTAAACACAAACATATTTTTTTTGAAGAATAAACACACATACGGAGAGGTGGAAACTGGAAAGAAAGGAGTCGTAATAAGTAAATAAAATTTTATATAAATACACGTTCCATTATATAGTCATACATATTATTTAAAGATATTGTTGAATAAATAATATTTATAATATATTATATATTGCGATTAAAATGATAAATCAACACCGTCATTAATAATTGCTTTCTTAAAAGAGCAAATAATGACGTATTGAATACGTCAATATCGCCGAGCTGCGTATTACAAATTTTACATACCCTATACATGAAACAGTTTTGTGCATAATTAGTACTAACCTGCGGAAGGTGGAATAATTCTAGTACACGGAAAGATAATATTCCAAGAAGATCAGAACAATCAATGGAACCTGTCAATAATTTATGGAAAAACACCACGTCTGCGCATTTTCTTCTTGATTGTAAGGATTGAAGCCCATGACAGATAGCTGCTTCATTGTAATTGGCAAATGACAAGAAAGAGCGATAATTAAAATGTTTCAGGAACACATTTTGAATACGTTCAATTCTCTTTACGTGAACATTATAGCTAGGAGACTATATTTGAGAAGCATATTCGAGGTGACTGCGGACGAAAGCGTAGTACAAGAGTAAGAGAGAATGTTTAACTGCGAAATGTTTTGAAGTTCGAAGTTCGAAGCCATTTGGTCATTTCAAGAGTGGTTGACGCCAGATCAACATCCACCCCAGCTGCTTAGGAGACAGTATATTTCCATAGTCTCCTGACTCCTTCAGCAATTAGTCGGAATGCACAAACGATTGGCGTCGCCTAGCGGTGCGCAAATCGGCCAGTAACGCGAGGAGGTAATCCCCCAGGAGAAAGCGATCTGCCAGCCGAGAGGCTTCCACACAAGAGGGCTACTGAATAGGAGTTGAATCGTGAGTTGGACGGATCCGAGAACACAATGAATCTTATGGCCCACGCTGTACTAAACCATTCGCTACCCACACAATACACAGTCAAACTACGCCCTTAAGGGTAGCTAACGGATCTTTTGTAAGGATAGAAACGTACGCCTCCAGACTGTTCGGTTACTCGCCGGATTGTGTAAGCGTCACTGGCAGCCCGGTTTGCAAACCACCCAGTTCCGCTCGAGGTGTTCCCACGTCTGATCCTAACTATCTACGACTGCTGGTTGTAGCTGCATGCATAAGTCACAGCGGCTCATCTAGCTTAACCCCTTGAGCGGCAAACGGGACAATTGTCCCACAATTGAAATTACCGTAGAGTTATCGGCGCCGATGTTTTCCAATTATTTACCCTTGATACCTCACATAAATCATACGGCCTGTGGTATGAACGAAAAGAGGAGAAGATTCTCTGTCGTTAACTAGTTGGTTCATTATTTTTCATACAGTCGCCATTTTTTAGTCTATGATTGAACCAAACCAAACCAAAAACTTCAATATTCATGTTGATTTTCAACACCGAATATTTTTTTATTTTTGTATGGGTATAAGTAAAACGAAGTCATAGGTTGAATGAAGCATATTATAATTAATATAAAAGTATTCACAATTTCTTATATACATAGGGCTGATTTATTTCCAGAAAAAACATAGAAATGTTGGACAAGGCAGTTTTTTTTCGTACCACAATTTTGACAGATAATTCTGAATAATGCTTATTGCTTTACAAAATGACGTTACACGTATCTAATAGCAAATTTCAACAGGAACATAAAACAGGTCTTCTTTATACAATCCGTATAGTAGTTTTGGAGTAATCGTCGTTTTCCTGAAACGCTATATTTTTGTTGTGATGTAATCTTCTTCTTCGCGTTCTTTAAGAGAAACTACAATTCAAACGTCAGCGCTCGAGGGGTTAAGTCCCTCTTCGGGGAGGCTACCGGATTGGAATTGAACCGTGAGTTTGGGCAACCGAAGAACACAAGCGGGTCATCACGCCCAAACTGCACGGAACCTATAGAAACCTATTCAACAGAGTAATAACCTTACTTTTAAACTCCTGTTTAAAGTATAAAGAAAAGTATATACAAAAAGAAAAGATGCGATCAAATAGTACAGCTTGACCAACCGCGTCGATAATTCCCTAGTTATTTTACGTATTACTAATAAAGTGGTCTCCTTGATTGGCACATCCTATTCTCGTTTAGGCCAATCAGATGATGATTTTCAACTTTAAATGCTTCGAATGATCTGTTGACGCTTGATACAGTCAGCGACTAAAAATATCATGGAATTTTCCTTTAATTTAATCGTAATTACATCTCTTTCCGCTATTTTTAAAAATAAACGTGTAATTGGTATTTATTATTACTCAACATTATGAGACTTTATTGTCAGGCAACCTTTCGATTTGTCGTTATTTTATCTGTAAATTTGGGTTTAAAATTCAGCTCAAGCAATTGATGTGACCAGTCTCCTCTTTAGTGTGTCGATTCGTCCTAATGTCCCCTCTACCAGTTGGCCAATGCTTGGCCGCATTGTTAAGGTAGAAGCGAGTCGACACCACTTGACACCTGTGCAAAATGTATGGGAAAGAGTAAGAGAGACATAGGCGATGCGACCAAGTATTGACCAACGTGTAGAGGAGGCATAATAATACTCATAAATCATCGAAAGTTGGTATTGTGTAAGCCAAAACAGAGAAACTGCCCTGTCTTCGAATTCCACTGTTGTGCACATCAACGCACAAACAAATATTGGAACAGGATTACTTGAACGATTGCAATGTATGATAGTACATTACAATAGTACATGATTTTAATTTGTAACCATGCTGTTTCATGACTGACTGTTAATCAACTATCAATTTTCATTTCATTTCAATTTATTTATTTTCAAAAAATCTTACATATAATGTGGAAACGTAATATCTAGGTACATTTGAATTACAGTCTAATCGTCCCATTTTTACAACATCCACATTAATGACCAGGTACATACAGTTCAAAGTTCTTTATAATTGCTTTTATGTCGATATGCAACATTTTAATACTGGCAATACACAAAATCATTACTAACTAAATCCACAAATTAAAATAATCAATCAGCATGGTTATCAGAATACATCTAATAATAAGGTTACAAACAATTAGTTGTAGCTGTTTGTCAGTAGAAAGCGTTACATTGATAAAGTAATCTACTAGAGTTGTCAACTACAACGGGCGAACCCGTCACCTTAGAAAGTTATAACGATTAGTCGTTCTATCTTCCTGAAGAGAGCGCAGAAGACTTGGAGAAAACAGTCCATCGTCTAGCTCCGCCACAAACCCGTAAGAAGCCAACGCCTTAACCGCGAGATAGCCAGGAGTGTTACCCAGCGGGCTTACACTCACGCCCTAACTTCCAATTGCGACCAGATTACTCCAGTCTCTCGATTGGTTACGAGTTCGAGGTCGCTTACGCGGTCCTCTCCCTTGCGAAGCGGTGAAACGGTGTATACCAAATCTATCGCGGACCGCGGCATCCTTTGCCCGGCTGTTCACCCAGGATCGGGTAGCCGATGGTCGTTTCGAAAGCAGTCTCCGTAAGGTCCGCAACCACCCCCGCTCTATAGGAAACAGTACTGCTTCCAGACTCCTCCGACTGTTAGTCAGAATACACAATCGATTGGCTTACGCCGCACGGTGCGCAGACCGTCCAGGAGCGCCAGAAGGTTGATTCCTAGGGGAAACTAGCCCTAAGGCCAGAGTCCTTCCCGGGCTCGCACTTCATACGTGGAGGCCGCCGGATGGGTGTTGACCCGTGAGTGTGACCAACCCTGAACAGAATGGGTCTTCGTGGCCAACTCAGCAAGGGCCCATTAGCTCCCAAGGTATTTTATTGATGAGACTTTATGATATATGGTATGAACACATTGATACTTTAGCAAATCGGATCAAAAACTAATAAAGGTAGACCGAAATATACACGCACAGACACACAGCTAGACAACAACCCGGAAATGGTTTTATTCGTCTCAGGGGGCTAATAAATTAATAGTTAAAAAAAAACACTAAAACCACGCTGTTATAAATGCACGTCAAACCCACATCATCAGACCTTGAAACCTAATCGTGGTCAAAGTTCATTACAATACTTTTCTAACAAGTCCAAACACAGCTATGATACGATGTGCCATCATGAAGTTCCAGTTCATATCTTCCGACTCCATCATCAGTTTAGTTCGACAGTACCATATTATTGTATTGCATCAGAACTACATACAGCTGCTATTTTTCATGACGCTACGATCCTTGGAAGATGGTTAAATTAGTTACCTTAGATTTCAGTACATAGTTAGTTACATACAGGTCAACCTAATAAAAGCGTGTTAAAAATGGATAATTCTGGCTTCATCTCAAAAAAAAAATTTGCACGTTCACTATAACTTCATTTATTGTTGACTGTTGGGCCGCTTCATTGACTAGTGCGCCGGGAAAATAAAAATTACGCTTGATAGCGGTAACTCGCCGAAACTTGCGGCAACTCGAGACGGCTCACAGCGACTCGCGGGCGCTCGTGGCAAAGCTTGAGCCGAGTTCGACCGCAGCGATTCAATCGCCGCGTATGACAATCAGCATCAGGGCGCTCGCCTCGAGATCGGCTACTCTCCGAAGCGCGACGCGAAGGCAGGCGCCCGGCGACTGGGCGACTGTCGCGGATGGCGGAAGCCAGCGATGCGGCATGACGCTCGCCTGCGAAGCGGTGAAGCGGCGTCTTCCTCGGCGACTCGCCGCTAAACGATCGGCGGTGGGCATTAAAAAGCCATTGTCTACGCGTGAACCGAGCGCCAACAAATCGCGCCATAATTATTGTCCACGCGCCGCTGCCTCCGATGGAGATGGTCGCGTGATAAAAATCACCCGCTCCGTTGATGCCACTCATTCCCCGTGCACAACGTGTCGCCCATCTCTATCCATCTATACGACACATACATTCCTACATTGACAAGCTGGCCACTGAACTTCACCGAACTATATCTTCATCTACAGCTCGGCACGGCAATAATGACGAAGCAAATCAAACACCTAGAGGTAGATTTTCATAAGAGAAGAAATGTTCAATTTCAGTTTCAGAAAAAGTGACAATGATTATGTTTAATTAACTTTTATTGAATTTTCTTTTTTATTTGACATATCCACCTTTTAGGTGGATATGTCAGGTGCAAACACTCAATATACTTTTTTTCTTAAACATAACACACCCATCCTAAAGAACTCTTCATCCCGATCACCTAAAAATTCCTGAACTGCGACACTTTTGGCCTCTAAGTTTTTCATTTAATATCAAAAATATGTAGATCAAAATTACTAGGGTCAAGATTCGGTGATGATGGAGGAATTTCCAGTATTTCAGAGGGAGCTTCTTCAATGGCAGCCATTGCAACTCTGGACTTGTGTGCTGGGATTTATCTTGTACGGTTTTTTTCTTATTTTTTTGGTAGTAGTCTTTATTCATAAAAAAAAGATACAAATTACATGTCACAGTTCCCCACTAAGGCTAGTGCATTTTCAGTGGGTAACTAACAATAATGTGTTTATATCTGACTTATATTATCTATTACCTATTATACTTTTATTAACTATTATAACTTTTTACGTTAAGTAGATGCATTTGACTTCCTAACCTAACCTAATCTAACCTATATCTCCTATCATAACTAGCTGAATATACACTTATAAATATGCTTTTCCACTAAATTAATATGCCTACTTACTAATCTAACCTAACCTATACTAATTATCCTGGTATACTTACTTTGTTTACAATTACAATAACAAATGATTACACTAATAAAATGATTCATACTAGATATCTATACTTATGCCCTAACCTAACCTAACTTATCTTAATTAGCTATGTTTACCATAATTATTCTACTTGATGTTAATGCTAATTTAGTCTAATAGAATTTTTACTTGTTACAGTTATGCTGTTTCAGCGAGTTTTCCATTTTGTTTCTCATGTAGGTATTTCGCTTTTCTTTGTTTCTTCAGCATATATACCCCCCCCCCCCCCCCTCCAATATAGTAGCTCAGTGATCAAGGTATTCAATTATCCAAAAATCCCAGTACGCATAGACAGAGCTGCCTCCGCCTTCGGCAAACTAAACCAACGTGTCTGGAAATTGCATGATCTGAAACTGAAAGCAAAGCTGGCCGTCTATAAAGCGATTTCCCTACCCATATTGTTATATGCCTCCGAAACGTGGTGCCTCTACAGGAAAGAGATTAAGAAATTAGACGTCTTCCACTTAAGGGATGAAAATGGTATCAGAATGCTTATCTTGTATGTTTTTCTTTTTGCTGAAAACTTCGCAACGCTATTTGCATCTATTATATCAAGATCCTGCCATTTTTGGGACGACTTGTAACTATGTATGAAACGTGGCTTCGTCATTACGACCCTGAAACAAAACAACAGGCCATAACCTGGTAACGTTTATCATATCCAACTCATAAGAAAATCAATGCCGTTCCACTCGATGGAAAGATCATGGGTTCTCAAGGGTTCGTAATTATTGAATGATGATGATGATGATGTCCTCCTCATCGTGATCCGACGACGACAACCTCTTGGTTGACAGGACTTCTTCGAAGATGCGCGCGGAAGTGACTCGTGAATCCCAGTTTGTTTCTAAAGGTCCGATTACGACGACTGCAGTAGAGTTCACCGCAGTTGTTGTATGTGTATGTGTAAGTTGGCTTCGAATGAGTTTTGCGCTGTTGGCGGTTCGAGTCGAGGTTATCAAGCCGGGCTTCCTCAAACTCTTTATCTTTTGTCCTCACCTTGGAGCGCCTCTCGCTGCGTTTGTGAGCAGCCCTCTCCCAGCTCCCAGGTGGAATACCACTGGCGGTTGGGTGCCTTTTTTAATACATCTTTGTAGCGTAGGTGCTGTCCGCCGACTTTGCGTGCGCCTTTTGAGAGTTGGGCATAAAACACGGCTTTCGGGAGGCGGTCGTCTTTCATACGTACTACATGCCGACACCACCTCAGCTGAGCTTTCATGAGCATAGCTTCCATGCCCTGCATTTTCGTCCGTCGTAAAACTTCTGTGTTTGACACACGGTCCTCCCATGTTATCCTCAGGTATTCCATTAATAGGGTCAGGGCCGCAAATGTCTCACTTTAATTTTATCATTATTCGAAAAATTAAGAGAGGGCAGCAAATGTATCGGGTCCGCAAATGTACGGGGCCGCAATTGTCCCGGATTCCAAAATATTATTTGCGTCTGTAATTTTATTTTATGGTTTTACTCAATTTAAGCGAAAGGGTATTTAGTGCCTATTATGTTTTCGGTATTTATCTAATGAAATTGACACTTTAGTCCCCCTTTTAACTCATGCGTTAAAAAAAATAAGATAATAAATAAAATTTCAACATCAAATTAGATTTATTAGGCTTTAAACTGCCACAGAACCTGTTCATACAAATAAGAGAACGTTCGTAAGGTGAATGATGATATAATGAAAGCGGCCGATACGCATAACGACCCACCCGCGCTCCTATTTACGATTACGACCCGTAACATTATTATATCTCCGACCTTTATAAGGACACCGAACGCGGTCCTTAATGCGAAAAGCAGGACTAATGGTCGGTGTAATTCTCTGGGACGTATTGATCCTCTGGATATATCTGGATATCTATAAATATCTGTTTTTTTTTGCATTCTGGAATTAAAATGTATCCGAGTAGTGGGGTGCATTTTGAGGGAACGCATTCGAGAAAATGAATTGCGATGACAAGTGTGATGTTTGTGATGATAAGATTGTCTTGTGACTGGCCACCCCTCACTAGACTCCTTGCGAGTTATCTCCGTATTGAAAGTCGATTGAATGTATACCAGAAGGTATTTATTGTATCAGAAGGAATTTATAGTGATATATATTGCCAGTTTGTTAACGCTTCCTGAAAATGTTAGGGGTTGACGTGAATGCGGTAACTATCTGCCTGAAGTTACGAGGGTGCATGGATAAGGATTATAGTTTGTGCTCGGAGTATCTTGTACTTGACACGGCTCGAGTCTGTAGGAGTTCAGACTGTTGCTTGCTCGACTCGATATGAGGAAGAAGGAAGAGGTACCCAAAATGGTCGGACCCGTTGACCCAACTCGTGAGAGTAGTACCGGGTTGATTCCGCCGCTGTCTTAGGGGAGTGATCATTCGAGAAATGATACCCTGGTGTTATTTTCGCCGCCTTATAAAGGCCGAAAAATGACGCAATCAAAAATATTTCGAGTAAAAATGTTGTTCAATGTAGCTGATTTGACAAAGTAGTTAAAATTCGTGCTAATTCAGCGATGCACGAGGTGGAACAGTGGCTGTATTGACGTCAGTGCATTTCACTGGGATTCAATGCATTTGTTGACTGGCATGTACGATACTTAAGGATCGTTACAGTCTTATAGGTCATTATGAAGTTGTCACCTATAACGGGCCAACCTGCCACACCCGGAATATATAGCGATATATACCGTCGTTTCGACCGTGGGGTGGACGTAGAGACTTAGGGACAAAACAGTCCAGCGATTAGATAGGCCAACAAGCCAACATGCTCTTGCAGAAGTTATACCGTTTAGGCATTCACGGTTCATTGCTACGCTGAATGGAATCAAATCGATCCCAATTAGTCCAATTAAACCGATATTTGTCGAAAGTCTACGACGTCACTTCCTGTGTGCCACAGGGACGATATAACGATTGAAGGATGGGACGAACTGGTTAAGGAATTTTCCTTAAAAATACGTTTCAAGAAAGCTACAGAAATAAATCCTCTAGAATAAAGTTTATCAGATGACAAAGATATTAAACAAATACACAATAATGTTTTGCTTCCTCACCCCCACCCTAATATCCAGCTCGCCCGCATTCCCATTATTAGCTTTAGGTTGGTATTTTCGGTCGATTAAACTCATGCCTCATGGAACAGGTATTCTTATCCTAGCCATACATAATGTGGCCACTATTATACCGGTAGAGCGGGTCATAGTCAAGAGGCAGTGACAAAGAAGTACAAGAGTTTTGTAAAAGCTAATACTTTCAGATCAGATAGTATTTTAGCCATATAATACTATGGTAGGGTCAGCAGGCCAGACTCCGGAACGCCTGGCCCTGGCATACTAATAAATGTTTAATTTTAATTAGTGTTTTGATAAAGCTGAAAATTCATCAGTAGTCAGTGGATGCAATACAGAACTCAAAACAAATGATCACACTTCTTAACAATAGAATACGTGGCGTCAGCATTACTCCATTCATGTCACAAAAATGGTCAATTATATTGCGTGGCACATTACAGCAATGCGTACTAGTTGACAACATATACGTTTGCAGGGACTTAATTTTTTGATATGTATGGAGTAATGCTGACTCCACGCGTTATATTACTAAGCAGTCTCACCATTTGTCTCGGGTTCTGTATTGCATCTACTGTATATTGATACAGTAGATGCCAAAGAATACCGAAAGCACATTCGCGCACTTGACAAATTCCACCTTCGATGCCTACGCGACTTAATGAACATCAAGTAGTCGGACCGTGTGAGGAACACGGAAGTTCTTCGACGCGCTAAAGTCAGCGGAATAGAAGCATACATGATGCGACGACAGCTGAGATGGTGCGGACATGTCTCCTTATGCCTGATGAGAGAGTGGCAAAGCGTATCTTTTACGCTGAACTAAAGAACGGCAAGCGGAAACAAGGCGGCCAGCTCCTCAGATACAAGGATACTCAGAAGAGGCATATGAAAAGGTGCAACATTGAACCCTCTCAGTGGGAGAGTAAAGCGAAAGATCGCCCAGGATGGAGACTGCTAGTGCAGGGCAATGTAGATGATTTTGAAAAGAAGAGGCTGCTCGACTTAGATGCCAAGCGCGATGAGCTAAAGGCCCGGCCACCGGCGGCCATAAAGTATAATTACGTCGATGGTGTCTTGACTTGCGCCAAATGTGCACGCACATTCAAAGCCAAGATCGGCTACATCAGTCACCTGAGGGCTCACCAACAAAACCCCCAACAATAAAAAAAATAATAAAAAAAAAAGAATCTAGAATGCAATTGGTATGGCCGAATACGGCTAGAAGGATATATTATATATATATATATATATATATATATATATATATATATATATATATATATATATATATATATATATATATATATATATATATATATATATATATATATATATATATATATATATATATATATATATATATATATATATATATATATATATATATATATAGAGAAATGTCATGGAGATGAATACGACTTGTGTCGAAATATTCTCAATCATATAATTTCTTCTAAAATAAGTTACTAACATCCATTTCTGTTACAGAAACCATCCTCCTATACTTATTACATCCAAGGGCATACAGTAATTCGGCTGCAATAACTAAGAACATCATAAATTATCAATTGCGGAAACAGGTGCTGCTGCCCTAAGTATTTAAAGAGGACATTAACTATCGGTAAAATGTTTCTGGTCCACCAGGACCCCAGATAAGTAACTTTTCATGAATCTAATTTTATATATTATTGAAAATAATTTAAAAAAATATATATATATATATATATATATATATTTATAAATTTTCAGCTTTTTCAAAACACTTATTTATTTATTTATTTTTTAGTAACACATCTAGTAAACAATTAATGTCATATTTGTAAGTAAGGTGTTAGCAAGAAATTGATGCGACATTATTTTTAATGTTTGACACAGTCGCCTAACTAGGCCTAGGCCTGTTCTAAGGCAGACTTTTAATGACGATATTAAGTGTGCACTGTCAACTTAAACTATAGTTATTACTTATTTTTAAATCGACAAATATGAAACTACAAATATTTACGCATATACCAATATAGATACTTATATATCTATAGATAAAATATATATCCATATATGCACACATACACATACATATATGTATACGAAAATAATAATAAAACCAAAATATGACTGACTGAATAATAATAAAACCAAAATATGATCAATGGTTGACTGTAAGATATCGCTATAGCGATAAGTCCGCCATTTGTGCATAAATTGTCTTTTTTATAAAACCAGCGTAATATTCATTAAGTTATGTTTTTATAGCACAATAAAGTTATTCTATTCTATTCTAAAATAAATAAAAATTAAAACTAAAATAATATACATATATAAATCAATTACATAATATTGATATAACGCTTACATACCTATAATAGTCATTTAAAATTATCATGGTAAAAACTAAATACTATCATTCAAAATACAACAGTCAGCATATTATAAAATCGAAGACTATCGCGGTTGTTTGACATTATAAATAGGATAGAAAACGAACGAATAGGATAGAAAACGAATAGGATAGAAACGAAACGACCGAAAACGTTTCGGTCTAAACGTTTCGTTTCGACCGAAACGTCGGGTCTTACAAATTTCACGCGGTAAATTCGTTTTCTATCCTATTTATAGTCAGCATATTCCCTAAACCGTCCCTACCCACCTCCAACAACAAATCGGTTAGTGATTTTTTAAAAGTGGATGTGTTCTCACTACTTTTAATTGCTTCGGGAAGAATGTTGTACATTCTGGGGCCGATGAACGTGAAATGGCGCTGGCTAAATGCTGTGTAAGTTCTTGGCACCATCATATCACCACTGTTTGTTGCTCTCGTCTTTCCAACTCGTTGTTGTTTATAAGGGGTCATTTTATTTTTAGTATATATTAGGGCCATGCGAATATAAAGCTGTCTTACATCCAAAACCTCGGACTGGATGTAAAGAGTGTCTGTCTTAGGGGAACTGATTAAAATTACACCTTTCCTATAATTACGCCAGCGCCAGGTGTCCTGGAATCTGGCCTGCTGGCTCTACCCCGGCATTCTATGATGATCAACATACTGTCTGATCTGAAAGTATCAGCTTTTACAAAACTTTTGCACTTTTTGTCGCTGGCTCTAGGGGAGCTAATGGGCCCATGATGAGGTGGCCACGATGACCCATGTGTTCAGGGTCGGTCACACTCACGGGTCAACACCTATCCGATGGCCTCCACGCATGGGGTGCGAGCCTGGGTAGGACACTGGGTCAACCAGTCTCCCCTGGGAATCAAACCTCTGGCGCTCCTGGACGGTCTGCGCACCGAGCGGCGCAAGCCAATCGACTGTGCTCTCCGACTAACAATCGGGGGAGTCTGGGAACTGTATTGTTTCCTATAGAGCGGGGGTGGTTGTCTACCTTACGGTGACTGCTCTTGAAATGACCATTGGCCATCCGATCCCGGTTCAGAGTCGGGCTAAGGACGCCTTGGTCCGCGATAGATTCGGTTCACACCGTTTCACCGCTTCGTAAGGGAGAGGACCGCGCAAGCGACCTCGCACTCGGAACCATTTGAGAGACCGGAGAAATCTGGTCACAATTGGAAGCAAGGGCGCGAGGGTCGGCCCGCCAGGTAACACTGGCTATCTCGCGGTAAGGCGTTGGCTTCTTGCGGGTTGTGACGTAGCTGGACGTTGGATTTGTTCTGTCCTAAGTCTTCTACGTTCACTGCAGGGCGATAGAACGAGAAAATCGTTAAAACGTCCTGTGGTGACGGGCTCGCCCGTTGTAGTTGACACCGCAAGTTGTCGCTGGCTCTTTTACTATCAGGTCGATCTAATCTGATCAAATTGAATACATTAGTAGTTTGGGTTTGTTATGACGAATGGTTAGTAAATATCTACATCGTTTCTTTGCGACAAATAATGCCGTAGAGATTCACCTCAAATATTATCATCCTTTCTTTCACTTTGAAAGTATTCCAAACCATTCCACAACTTTACGATCGGTAAACATTTCAAAAGCTGTAAAATCGATTAAGTTATCCGGAATCGATTTAAAATCGCCGAGTCGATTAAACCGGTGTGTCGCCGTTTTCATTCGATATCTATACGTTTAAACTTAACAGCGACAAGTTTAATATCGAAATATTCATAAGTCTGCTCGTTCGGATTATTTTTATTGCGTGCTAAATTACGTAAATCGGCATGGCCTTACAGTCGGAGAGCTCGTCACAGGAATAGGATTCCGAACAATTTGAGGAACAAGTAAATATATTAAAAATAATAAAAAAACACGACTGCCATTACAGAAAGTGAACTATTGTATTTATAATATTCTTTTTTAACGTTTTATATAAATATATGTGGTTTCTTTATTTATCCATATATGTAAAAAAATGTATATTTCCGGAATGTACTCGATCAGACCTTTCGTTTGACACTAAAGACGATAAATTTATGTAAATTTTTTGATATTTGGACAGTTTAGGTTCCCTACGATACTCGGGATGACATAGCAATTTTTACATTATCACACACTTCTAAATCGGTTCAAGCGTTTAGAAGTTATGGTGGAATAAAAAATCAGGTTTTCATCTTATGATGAAATTGTGTATTAATATATGTATTAATATTCATACCGGTATGTATTAATATACATACCGGTATTTTCCAAGTACTATTGGGAAGTTATATAATTTTTCAAAATGTTGGATTTGAATAAATTCGTAAGAAACAAACCCCGTTATTAAAAAATTTTTTAATATTTTGATGAGTGAACACTTTGTATAATTTATTTTGCTAAATGTGTATTCAAAATATTTCTCTTCGTTACTAGGTCTACCGGATTTATTCCTGACGGCTGCGATGAGAAAGAACGAAAAATATAACTAAACTGTCAAATGATGAATGTCAACTCGCTCCGCGTAACACGGGGGTCGCGGCACGTACCCTACGACACTCGAGAGGTCAAAACGATTCTAACGACACACTTCTAAATCGGTTCAAGCGTTTGGAAATTATAGTGGAATAAAGAAACGGACAACATACATAGATAAATTCTAAACACATAACACTCATTTTCTGGGCAGTCGTGTAAAAATATAAATTGCATGATGTGATATTTATTGAACTATGGTTGTATTATGTTTTTAAACTATAGTCTAACATCAGCTAAGTTTGAATTTTAGTTGGTTATAGATTATAATATTTACAATTATTTTTTCGCTCACAGGTTATTATTTTTACGCTGTCAAACGCTTCATACGCTGTAATCGCTTAAGGTATTCGTCGGCAAAACCCACAAACCCACAAGGGAATGCCTGCATCCAATGAATCTAGTTGTCTCTTTCATGCACGTAGGATACCATTAAGCTAGAAAGAGAACACGTCGCAACAGCAGAGTTTACGAACGTTGCCAGCTGTAAAATGTTGGTCCGCGCAGTAAATGTTTTCCCTTTGGTCAGAGCATTTCGTCGGCATAGCCAAGTATATTCAATATGCTAGAAGAAGAACTAAAATTTTAGTAAACTTAAGTATTCTTTCAAAACCAAAACTGATTCATGGTTGAAACCTGACACCCGGCAAAATATTCACAAATTGATAAATCCAGATAGTTTCTAATATTAAATATTGTTTCATGAATATTTTTATTATTATCCTTGACTAATATTATGAGTATTCCTTATTACTTAATTTTGTTTACTCTTATTAAATATTATTTAACATTTCATTTAATTAAACGCGATTATCCTTTTTTCGTATTCTATTAAAATTAAAATGGAAAAATATATTATTATAGAATAAAATAGGAAAATTTCATATAATTTTACCTTGTTTTTTTTACGATTCGTAAAAGGATGATAGAGTTTGACTCTACTAAATAAAATACTCACCCTACTTTTTATATAACATACCACGCAACGCCCTCCTATTTTCCTCTTCCATATTATTTATGTTATAAAGTTGGTTGACTGGAAGATATTGTGATGTAGCAATAAGTCCGCCATTGTACCTAATTTTTATTGTGCAATAAAGAGATTTTCATTATTCAGACAGTTGTTTTTCATAGCCGTAAATTTTGCTGGAATCTCCACGTTTACATTGTCACACCTTTATAATATGGATATGGTAACTTCTTCTGTATTGGTAAATTTTTGCATACATTTTTCTAAAAATAAATGCAATATCTAATTTCAGGTTGATTCGCATTTCACATGATTATCATTTTTTAGTAAGTTATTAATTTTATTGGAGTTTATATTATTATATGAAAAGTCAGCATTCATCAAAGTGGAGCCCATTATGATTCTTATATTACTTTCTAATTTATGATACCATGCCAAAGGGCACTAACTTCTGTACAGTAGCATATATCATTGTTGATACACATGGACTAGTAAAGAGCAAGAAAAAAACAAAAGACATATACGCCAGTGTATCAAATTGATACACGCATGGAAAATGAAAGTAATAAGTTGGTTTTTTTAAAAAAAATATTTATTTCACAATTTCAAAGGTTAATTTTGATAGCAAAACAGAATTAGAATTGGCGTCGCAAACGCGTTAAAACTTGCTACTTCTTTCCTCAATCTAATATTCAATATTTTATTTATAGTAATTCTGAAATTTTGTCTTTTTGTGGATGTTTCAGTTCAACAATTCAGATTTATTATTATTAGTAAGGACCTCTATTTATTTCGTTTATTTTATTATCTGATATAGGTAATCTCTATATTAAGAGTGAGAGTATAATAAGCACTTACCACTTCTATTCCTACTCTTTAGTCAATTTGACATCTGTAGATTAATAGATTGTTTGCTATCCTTGATTGATAAAGCCATTAGTTGTTTTTTTACATTTTAATTAGCATTTTCCATAAATTAGGCAGATTATTTTTTAATGGCGTTTCTACAAGGACTATTGATAGTTCGTCACTTTGTATTGTAATTTCTATCGAAAATCACTATCGCTAGTCTTGTTACAAATCATACGTTTTTACAGTGAGCTCTCGGACTGTGTCTTTCTCTCTCCCTCTCTCTCTTTCTTTCTCTGGATCCGAGCGCAGGTCACATTATATGTGATTGGATTCCGCTTTTTTCAATTCGTACCACGCAATCGCCCGCTGAAACACCTTTAGATATCTCATGGAGGTCGTTAGATTTTATGTCGGTTCCTTTGTGCCCTTGGAAGTTTAAATTGCCTGCCTTGCCGCGCTTTGCGAGATGCCGATTTACTTGGGAATCTATATTCTTAAGTCCTATGTGGAATCGAAGGAAATCATAAACAGGCACTTGTATGTATTAATGCCAGGAATTCATAATGGTTATTGTTATATGTGAGAATTGACTGGATCAGCCTAGTACACAGAAATATTATTCCCTAAAGGTGTAATATTGTCTTTGTCATGTTAATATAATATTACAAATTATATCTGGTCGAATCGATGGTTCTATAACAACGTTAGACTTATGAAATCTACCGTTGTATAGATTTAGTATGAATTTATTGGATTGTTTGATTTAGATGGGAAACTAAATTGACACCAAAACATTTTTTTGTTAAAATTTGTAATTCTCATGACAGATTAAATCAAGTGTTATTTTTCATGTAATTGATGTAAGAATTCCTTTCGGCATTTTTTACTATCTGCTATAGTTTGGGATTTGTCCATATTCGCCCTTTTTACAAAACTTAACCTGTATAATGCATACGTTAGTATAGTGTAATTATTATAAAAGAGTGTAGCTGTGAAAGTAATTATTTTAATGTTTCAAACTCAATTTTTTTCATTTTCGAATTAATGTACACAATCGCTTAGACGGCCTAACAACCAAGGGCACCGATTTTGGTCAATTATCGATTCTATTCCCTAGAATATAAGGTCATTGTAATGGCTTATAATCATAATAATATATATATATATATATATATATATATATATATATATATATATATATATATATATATATATATATATATATATATATATATATATATATATATATATATATATATATATATATATATAGGTATATATATATATATATATATATATATATATATATATATATATATATATATATATATATATATATATATAAATTATTATTTTTCAAATTGAAATTATGTTAATCACTAATTAAATGAAATGATAAAATAATGAAAGGGCACTTATCTGGTCTGTGGTGACCAGGAGTGACTCCACGCCTTCTTCTTCTCCTCACTCAGTGTTTGCTGGTGCTTCCTGCTGTGGCACTAGAACCCGATCAAAATGGCAGTCTTTCACAGCGGCACACAACAATGCGAGACGAGAATGAATGCTGGAAAATAATAGGCGATTAGTGTTTCTTAAATATTAATGATTGTTATAAAATGTATATCAATATTTCGGCTCAGCCGTCGTCAAGATATGTGACATTTCTGAAATCGAACAATTCGTTGAAAATTTAAATTCAAGGAATCGAACAAAAAGAAATGGATTAATAATATTTTACACGATTTAGTTAAGGTACCGAAACCAACCGTGCAAAACGTTATTTTAAAATGAATGATAAAAATTAAAATAAAAAGCATTTGATGATTATGATAATATGATAAACCTTATTAATTTTGCCTATTGAGACCGGAACCTTTGCAAGCGCCTAAAATATAAATATAAGCCAATTCCCAAGATTTGAAGTCCCTTTCTTGTGCATTATCACCAAGGCATTTTATTATTTTAACTTTAAAACATTGATCAAAAGATAAATTATGTGCCCTGGCATGCAAAGATATTGGGAGTTGGCTTTCATTTCCTACACTAGCCCTATGATTATTTAGTCTAATATTAAGTGGTGTTGTTGTTTCACCGATATAAAAGGCATCACAAGTCCTGCACAGAAGTTGATATACTATATTTTTTGAAATACAACTGCAATGAAAGGGAACCCTGTAACTATTAGTAGTATTTGGACTGGTAAAAAAAGGACTTAGATCTAACAGAGGACAAGTTTTACAACGTGGACGACCACAAGGTTGAAGACCATAAGTATTATTACCAATAGAGAAATTTTGATTATTTTTTGTTTTGTTTAATATTGATCTAATATTAGGTGGTCTGCGGAAAGATAAAATTGGCGGTGAATCTAAGAGATCCTTAGTGGATGCATCATTAGAAATGATGGGGAATAAATCAGATAATATATCTCGCAGTTTCTCAGCACCAGGAAAATAAGTGGTGCTAAGAAAGATTTTATTATTATTATTATTTTTATTTGAAGTAATTTTAGGTTTTGGTATATATTTTACTTCAGAGTTTAGAATATGTTTATCCAATAGAGGAGCAGGGTATTTTCTTTCAAGAAGAGATTGCTTTAGATTATTGAGATATTTATCTAAATTTTCTTTGTTGTTAACTAAACGGTGTCCGCGAATGGACATTGAATAGGGAATGGATCTCTTGGTGTGAAATGGATGACAGCTATCAAAGTGTAAATACTGTTCTTTATTTGTAGGTTTTATATGAATCGCGGTTTTAATTTTACCTTCGGAAATTGTTAAATCAACATCTAAGAAAGTAATTTGTGATTTAGAAATGGTATGAGTGAAATTCAAAGGGCCAAAATTATTTAGGTCGTCAAGAAAGGTTGTTAGAGTAGTTTGTCCGTGTGGCCAAATCATTACTATGTCGTCAATAAATCTATACCATAATATGGGTTTTAAATTTTGCGTTTGAAGAAAATTTTGCTCGAATAATCCCATGAAAAGGTTGGCATACGACGGTGCCATTCGCGTGCCCATAGCAGTCCCTTTAATTTGAAGATAAAATTCATCTTCAAAGGAGAAAGCATTACACGTTAAGGCAAACTCGGCTAATTTGCAAAGAAAATCCGTAGAAGGTATTTGAGGATGAGGTCTCTCATCAAGAAAATAAGAAATTGCTTCCAATCCTAAATTATGAGGAATATTGGTATTCCTCATAATTTAGGATTGGAAGCAATTTCTTATTTTCTTGATGAGAGACCTCATCCTCAAATACCTTCTACGGATTTTCTTTGCAAATTAGCCGAGTTTGTCTTAACGTGTAATGCTTTCTCCTTTGAAGATGAATTTTATCTTCAAATTAAAGGGACTGCTATGGGCACGCGAATGGCACCGTCGTATGCCAACCTTTTCATGGGATTATTCGAGCAAAATTTTCTTCAAACGCAAAATTTAAAACCCATATTATGGTATAGATTTATTGACGACATAGTAATGATTTGGCCACACGGACAAACTACTCTAACAACCTTTCTTGACGACCTAAATAATTTTGGCCCTTTGAATTTCACTCATACCATTTCTAAATCACAAATTACTTTCTTAGATGTTGATTTAACAATTTCCGAAGGTAAAATTAAAACCGCGATTCATATAAAACCTACAAATAAAGAACAGTATTTACACTTTGATAGCTGTCATCCATTTCACACCAAGAGATCCATTCCCTATTCAATGTCCATTCGCGGACACCGTTTAGTTAACAACAAAGAAAATTTAGATAAATATCTCAATAATCTAAAGCAATCTCTTCTTGAAAGAAAATACCCTGCTCCTCTATTGGATAAACATATTCTAAACTCTGAAGTAAAATATATACCAAAACCTAAAATTACTTCAAATAAAAATAATAATAATAATAAAATCTTTCTTAGCACCACTTATTTTCCTGGTGCTGAGAAACTGCGAGATATATTATCTGATTTATTCCCCATCATTTCTAATGATGCATCCACTAAGGATCTCTTAGATTCACCGCCAATTTTATCTTTCCGCAGACCACCTAATATTAGATCAATATTAAACAAAACAAAAAATAATCAAAATTTCTCTATTGGTAATAATACTTATGGTCTTCAACCTTGTGGTCGTCCACGTTGTAAAACTTGTCCTCTGTTAGATCTAAGTCCTTTTTTTACCAGTCCAAATACTACTAATAGTTACAGGGTTCCCTTTCATTGCAGTTGTATTTCAAAAAATATAGTATATCAACTTCTGTGCAGGACTTGTGATGCCTTTTATATCGGTGAAACAACAACACCACTTAATATTAGACTAAATAATCATAGGGCTAGTGTAGGAAATGAAAGCCAACTCCCAATATCTTTGCATGCCAGGGCACATAATTTATCTTTTGATCAATGTTTTAAAGTTAAAATAATAAAATGCCTTGGTGATAATGCACAAGAAAGGGACGTCAAATCTTGGGAATTGGCTTATATTTATATTTTAGGCGCTTGCAAAGGTTCCGGTCTCAATAGGCAAAATTAATAAGGTTTATCATATTATCATAATCATCAAATGCTTTTTATTTTAATTTTTATCATTCATTTTAAAATAACGTTTTGCACGGTTGGTTTCGGTACCTTAACTAAATCGTGTAAAATATTATTAATCCATTTCTTTTTGTTCGATTCCTTGAATTTAAATTTTCAACGAATTGTTCGATTTCAGAAATGTCACATATCTTGACGACGGCTGAGCCGAAATATTGATATACATTTTATAACAATCATTAATATTTAAGAAACACTAATCGCCTATTATTTTCCAGCATTCATTCTCGTCTCGCATTGTTGTGTGCCGCTGTGAAAGACTGCCATTTTGATCGGGTTCTAGTGCCACAGCAGGAAGCACCAGCAAACACTGAGTGAGGAGAAGAAGAAGGCGTGGAGTCACTCCTGGTCACCACAGACCAGATAAGTGCCCTTTCATTATTTTATCATTTCATTTATTTAGTGATTAACATAATTTCAATTTGAAAAATAATAATTTACACATTTACAATCAAATATATATATATATATATATATATATATATATATATATATATATATATATATATATATATATATATATATATATATATATATATATATATATATATATATATATATATATATATATATATATATATATATATATATATATATATATATATATATATATATATATATATATATATATATATATATATATATATATATATATAGAATATTTTTTTTCAGCTATAAATACAAAGAAATATATGCAAAAACACAAAAATAAAAATAAAAAATATAAATTAAAAAATAGTCAAAGACTATAGTAATGAATGTACAAACGCAGCAAATTAGGAGTATCTTCGAAATATCTCTTATCCTGTATTTCAGAACATATCTAACATAATGAAACCACTATTTAAAGAAATTAAATTAAATAAACAAAATAAAATAAGTCGCAAAACCAAAAAATCAAAAAAAAATAATAATTCAAAATTACCAAAATCAAATAAATCAAACAATCCAAGTAAACAAAATCAAAATATTTAACATCAAATAATCACGATAAAAAATTAAAACAATTGTAATAATCAAATTTAGCAAGTGCTATCCTGTATTTAATTAACAAGTAATCATTCTAAAACAAAAATCGGATTTAGACCGTAATAATTGGAGAGCCAGCGACAAAAAAGTGCAAGAGTCTTGTAAAAGCTGATACTTTCGTATCAGACAGTATTTTGACCATAGAATGCCGGGATAGGGTCAACAGGCTAGATTCCGGGAAACCTAGCGCTGGCATACTAGAAAAGATGTAAGTTCCCCCAAAGTGTTTTAAAGCTAAAAATTCATCTTTCGGACCATTGGTTTCGAAACCTGTATTGCATCCACTGTCTACTGATGAATTTTCAGCTTCTCGAAAACACTTTAGGGTTACTTATTAAAATTACACTTTTCCTAGTATGCCAGCGCCAGGTGTCCCGGTGTCTGGCAAGCTGACTTTACCCTAGAATTCTATGGCCAAAATACTGTCTGAAAATACCAGCTTTTACCAAACTCTTGATTTTTTTTTGTCGCTGCCTCTTGGCGATAAACTGAATTTCATTTCAGACTGACACTATTTCACATTGGCAACAAGAAAGTTTGCACTAGAGATTGTTTCACTCCAACTGGTAGGAATATTCATGTGGGCAACTGAATATTATCGCTGAACTTCGAGTGTGTAATTACCCTCCAGTATCAGCGCGATCCTCGATTTACTTGCGATGCCTCGGCGCTGCAATTGCGGCGAGGAGCCGGGCGTAAAACTAATCGCTGAAGCCAGTCGCCAAACCGAGGTTAGAAATCAAGTTTAGCGATAACCGGCGGACCAGATACTGTTACAAATGGTCACAATGGTGGTGATATACCGCCCTCGCACGCCGCCGCTACTGGCCCCGTTAGTTACTGCTAAAATCAACCGCGCGTTCAACGTTTAATTCGCCGGCAGAGTAAGCACAGTCCAAGGGGCAGTGGCTAGCCAGTCATGCCTATCTACTAGAATATAAGCTTATTCACAGCGAACTGTTTGATATGGCAGATTGGAGGTGACGACTACAACGGGCGAACCCGCCACCCCAATAAGTTTTAACGATAGTATTCGTTCTGTCTCCCGTAAGGCTGGGTTCACTATGAGCTCCTGACCTCGACATACGGTGTCTATCGAATCTATCGCGAACCACGGCATCTTTGGCCTGGCTCTTCACCCGGTATTGGGTAGCCGATTGGTCGCTTCAATAGCAGTTGCCGTAATGTAAACAACTACCCCCGCTCTATAGGAGAAAGTACTGTTTCCAGACTTCTCCCGGTTGTCGGTCAGAAGGTACAATTGATTGGCTGATGCCGTACGGTGCGCTAATCGCCCAAGAGCGCCCGAAGGTTGATTCCTAGGGGAAACTGGCCCGAAGGCCAGAGTCCTACCCTGACTCGCACTTCTACGTGGAGGCCGCCGGATGGGTGTTGACCCGTTAGTATGACGGACCCTGAACACATGGATCTTAGTGACCAAACTGGAACAGGGCCCATAAACTCCCAAACCAGTAACCAGTCGGAAACTGGGAACCTAATGGATTCTTAATGGTTTAGCGCAGCTTGGGTGGTATTGGCCAAAAATCTGTCATCTGACCTGCCTAACTCACGGTTACGGCTGGTTACAACTGGCTACGAGTTTGAGGTCGCTTGAGCGTTCCTCTACCTTATGTTAGCCGTGATTCGGTATTAAAAAAAATTCGCGGCCCACGGCGTCAATTGTCCGGCTCTCACACGGGATCGGTTGGCCGATTGGTCGTTTCAAAAGCGGCTGTCATAAGGTTAACAACCACACCCGCTCTATAGGAAGCAAAGCCGTTTTCAGACTCCCTCGGTTATAAGTACCGACTTATAACCGATGCACAATCGATTGGCTAACGTCACACGGCGCGCAAGCCGTCCAGGAGCGCCCAAAGTACGATTCCCAAGGGTAACCGGCCCGAGGGTCCAGAAACAAATACTCCATTTCAAAATGAAACTAAAGATATAATTAATTCACTAAAGACACGGACCGCTTATTTACCAAGAAATTATCTTGACATATGGCGAGTCAAGTCAAAGGTTGAAGTTTTCCTGGTCAGAGTTGCTAATACTCAGGTCGGATTGCTAAGAGCAACCGGCATATCAAACATCGTTTGGCTCTTTATCGAGTGACTTGCGAATTTATTTGAGGCTCTTGCGCTATATATCACGGCCTGGTCATACATTGACTTATACGACTTACGAGCATAAACAGCGGACTCGATAACCTACCCATTGGGAAAGATACCTCGGTACCTGGAAAATCAACGCGATTTTAAACGACTACCCAATAAAGGAGGGTTATGTGTTTTAGATTCATGTATGCATGTTTTCCGTTTCTTGATTCTGCCATAACTTCTAAACGCTTGAACCGATTTAGAAGTGTGCCGTATTGATAGAATCGTTTTGTCTTGATGAGTGTCATAGAGCATGGGCTCTCATATAAGAATAAAGCAGCGTCTTTAATATAAATCGCTGTGTTACGCGGTGCGTTTTGACATTCATCAATTCACAAGCATTTGAAGCTCTAATTTAAAAAAAGTTTATAAGCGAATCACTCGATAAGGAACGAATTTATAAGTTAGACAAAAAAGTTACTCATTGTTTGGACAAATGGCTTTAAACTGATTTAAAAAACATTCAGGCGCGATTACACCTACAATGTAATTGGTGAGAGTTTTTTATTTTAATTTAATTATATTGAGTGAGTACTTGCCTAGAATTGCGCTTAGCCACATTTTTTATTTAGGCCCTAAATTAATTACAATGAATTAAAACGTGAGAAGTTACGCTAAATATACTTTATTATTAACCCCGTTGTACGACCACCGCGAAAAGACAGTTTTCCTATGTAAGCACTGCGATCGAACGTACAATTTCGGCCTGCTTGCCGGTGCGTACGCACGTGGAATCCTGCCTGACGCTTCATTAATGCTGGATTTGTATTGGTCATACCCTACAACTGTAACCCCGCCTATTTCTTTGCGGTTAAACCATTCTTAGCTATTTTCCTAGGTCTTAAATTTCTATTGCATTATTAAAAATGAAGCTCATGGAATCTATATATATATATATATATATATATATATATATATATATATATATATATATATATATATATATATATATATATATATATATATATATATATATATATATATATATATATATATATATATATATATATATATATATATATATATATATATATATATATATATATATATATATATATATATATATATATATATATATATATATATATATATATATATATATATATATATATATATATATATATATATAATATATATATATATATATATATATATATATATATATATATATATATATATATATATATATATATATATATATATATATATATATATAATATATATATATATATATAAATATATAATATATATATATATATATATATATATATATATATATATATATATATATATATATATATATATAATATTATATATATATATATATATATATATATATATATATATATATATATATATATATATATATATATATATATATATATATATATATATATATATATATATATATATATATATATAATATATATATATATATATATATATATACATATATATATATTATATATATACATATACATATATATATATATATATATATATATATAACAAAGTCGGGTTTGTTCGAACACTCATAACTCGAGAACGGCTAGACCGATTTTCATGGTTTTTGATTTGTTGTATTTGTGTCCGTTTCGAATAGCAGAATAACTATTCAAAACATTGGAAAATTAACGAAAAAATAAAATAAAAGAAAAAACATTTTCCCATATATTTTGTTTCCGAAAAAATAAAATAAAATAAAATTTTCCGCAAAAATAGGATTAGAGAAAAAACACTTTCCTTTACATTTTATTTTTTCGGAAAAAAAATCCCATACATATTTGTTTTATATAAATCTATATATCTTTCTATATATATATAAAACAAAGTCGGGTTTATTCGAACACATAACTAGAGAATGGATGGACCGATTTTCATGGTTTTTGATTTGTTGTATTTGTCTCCTACCCGAATAGCAGAATGACTATTAAAAACAAGAATTGGAAAATTATCGAAAAATTAAAATAAAAGAAAAAACATTTTCCCATACAAAATGTAAATCCGTGTTTTTCTCGTGGTCATTTGTACGTGGCATGTTCACGTGTCAACAAATCATCCGCTATATTTGTTCTTGCGCCTAATAAAAAACAAAAAATGTCGTATATCACAATGTGCTTCAATGAAGAGATTTAAACCTAGTGCATCCCATGCTGCACTTCCGAGTGCATCCCATGTAAATAGTTTAATTTAGTCATGTCTTTCTATACTTAATTTTGATACACGCGATTGATATACATACTTAATTTTTGTACTTTTTTCGTTTTGTGTTATTCTTTACTTTTATTACTTTCATAAAATCATAAATTGAGTTCAGCTAATTTGTAACACAACATTCATTGACTATTAGGCGGTACGAAGTTCGCCGGGTCAGCTAGTATATTCGAATTATATATTATAATATATGTATGTAATATCTTAGCTATCCTATCATCCTAAATATAATATGCTATGCAGTTATGGTACAGCCATGACCTGTGACTGTTTGTTTTTGGAATTATAGAGTTTTTATTTAGATAAGTAATACTACTAGAGTACCTTAGTGGATGATTATTCTACATGAAAAAGTGGTTAAAATTTAAATTAGGTTTTTAGACATATAGCAATTTAAATAAACAACACAGACACATGAAAGTAAGCACCGTTCAAAAGTGGTATTTTTTAATTAATACACCAAGGGACTGCAATTTGGTTAGTAGGTAAGATAGAAACCATTAAATTAGTTTAGTATCCTTCCTCGCGGTCGTGTTATGCGTGCCTTCAAACACGGCGAAAGGTTGTTCCGCGGAATTTGTCAAACGCATTTCGCCATAAATCAATGCGTTCGCCGCGCAATCAAATCAATACGGCCTGCATTATCGCACCCCGTTAGCTCTATGTTGGCCTTAAGTATGCCATTCTTCATTGGCGGGCCTCGCGCCTCGCCTTCGCCTTCACACACTCCGGCCGTAACACTATCATCTCCACGGTGACTTTAATAAAGTATCACGCCTTCGACGATGGATAGTTTCGGTATTTGTGTTATTGGATCGTCCCCGTCGCATACCCAAATACCTAAGTCGTTTGCCAATACAAAGAGTGTGCAATGTATCAAATCATCAATACTGAGACAATGTCAGAGAAGCAAAAGTACGACTATCTTGTTCAAGACCGTCGATTGAACAATATTGAAGTTTAAAGGCCTCTCTCCAATCTTTTCTTCCACCAATCAACAGAATGTTGCTACGAAAATTATGAATTTTTAATTAGACATTATTATTCTTATTTTATTTTTAAATGAGGATTTTTAATCTTTCAATGCTTTTATACCCTTCGGCTACGTAACCGTTGACTACGTAACGATAAATATTGGCGGCTTGCTCCCGGAGCGCACAGTAATATTATTTTTAAATTCGAACGCATCCTAAAATCCATACCAAATATATTATTATTACCATAGATACATAGACAGTAAAACTCCATTGACAAACATCATCATTTTTTTTTTCGAGAAAGCATCAAAATTTTTATTGGTTTTTATGAGCTAATATCTAAATATTTTGCATGTAAATAAGCAAACCGAAATATTACCTTTGATAGGGAATCTAATAAAGATTGCAATATTACTTACAATGTCTCAATAGGGTTCCGTATTTTTCCCTAAGACAAGTACAAGTTAGAAATGCCGAGTTTTTTTCACTTTTTCGAATTTCTCATATTTATTCCTAATTATCTAATTGTTTTAGAAAATGACATTTTAATATTTTATATACAAAATTTCAATGCGATCCTTGCACTGTTATTTTTTTTATGATTGCTGTAGTAGATCCATAGTTATAGTACTTTTTATCAAGCGCGGCGATATTGCAAGAAATTCCAATAAATTGCCGCGGTCTGCCATAACATTATGCCGCTACTCGAAGGGTTAATCCTTCAAAAATCATATTTTAAATTATCGAATACGAATAATTTTTAAATTACATTTTTCCATGTTATTGAGACACTAGAATTTTAATATTTGAAAAATAAAATTAATTATTGTTTAAAAATATATCGTCGTTTTTTTTAAAATAATATCACAAATATCCAACGAACTGGTGATATATAAAGAATATATTTATTTGCGACCTTTTCAATTTGATTTTCTTATTTTTTAATACGTTTTTAGTGCTTATGATTACTGAGTTAAGTAATAAAATAATCGAATTTCGGAAAAGTTATAAGTTTGCATCTTTATGGAGCACAGGGACATGGTGAGATGAGATAACACACTCGCTATTCCGGTACATCACTCTTCTGTTTACATGCACTCTTTTACGGTCCATTCTGCTTGTTTATGGAATCAGCAACCGCACGCGAATTCCTCGAGGACTTGCAAAATTTTCGCTTTTTTTTATAAAATAATATTAGTATTAATGCATAAGAAATTATTATTAGACTAAATTATTAATATAATAAACTATCAATATATACAATTATTAGTATATTAAATTATTAATGTTAAAATATTTAATTGTTAATATATTCAGGTAAGTGCACTGGCGCACACCTACCCTCAAATAGTGTAGACTCCTATATTGTGGAGTAAGTGGGCGCAAATGTACGATGCTAGTGTTTTGTTCCGAGTATTAAGATCATCAGTTACCTATTATGGTTTCATGTTTCGACTTTATTATTAATAAACGGTGTAGCGTCCGTAGCCCCTTTGACACCGGTTCTCCTCGTTGTTACCGAAGTTAAGTAGTGGCGGGCGCGGTCAATATTGGGATGGGTGACCGCCTGAGTGTTTGACTGCGTGTTGCTACAAATGCCCACCTAGAAGATGGTGCCAATAGCAATAGCCTCACTTAAAATAATGACCAAAATTTCATTTTAGTAAACTGTTTGGTTTTTCCAAAATACCAATCAGAAAAAAGTGCGCATCACATTTAAATTTCTTAATAGTAATGTTGTAAAGACCGTAATATACAGACGAAGTATACTTAGAAGAGTAAAGATAGAATGGTTTAAATTTGTAACATATTGTTCCGATCGATAGCAAATTAAACCGTATCAGTCTAAAATAATCGGATGAAATACTAAAACAACAAAACGGTAAATAAGATGCAGGAGAAGTTTAAAAAATGGCAAAACGATCGTTTAACAGTAAATCATACCAAATGCGGGTCCAATAACGAATCGCATACATTCGCGAGAATTAATTTCTGTCGTGTCTCAGCGCCGCGGTGTTCTCAGCGAGCAAAGGGTTCTCTCACAGCTTGATGTCCTGTACCGTTTCTCTTGCCACTTATTTTCCTGAGGATGAGAGACTTTATAGTTTTATAGTGGCGTGGAGAAAGCGTCAAGTTGCGATTTAGATGCCTGCGGTTTTACTAAAATTGGCGTGTTTAATTGCATGTTTTTGATTGTTTATTTGATCTAGTGAAATTGGAGTGTTATTTTTCAAAATTGTTACCATAATTCCAAATTCGAAAAAATCACATTGCCAGGAGGATCGAGGAAGGGTAATGGTTTTAAAATCAAATTTTAATCACATAATGCTACAGGTACAAATAAACGGAGAGAGCAATGCTGGACATCAGTCTCCACGACAGAGTGCGCAATGAAGAATTAGAAACCGCACGGGGTGACAGAATCGCCGGGCTGAAGTTGGTCTGGGCAGGTCACGTCGCAAGGCAGGTTGCCGCAAGGTGGCCGAATAGGCATGTCCAGAGCCACAAAGCGAGGCGCAGGGAGACCACAATTGCGATGGCTGAACGACATCAGGAAAGCAGCAGGAACCAACTGGCTGAGAACAGCAGCTGACAGAGAGACACGGAAGAAGAATAAAGAAGCCTACGTCCAGGAGTGGACCAAACCAGGCTGAGGTAAGGAAGGAAGGAAGGTACAAACTTAAAGTAAATATACGTAAAATGACTTATATTTAAAAAATTAAATTATTAAATTAATAACGACCAAAGAATCATAAACTAATAAAAAACAGTAAAGAGTAAAAAATCTAAAATCATAAGAAATATTAATATTAAAATATATCTGTTAGCCCATCAAAAATATTAAAGTCAAAAGAAAGTTTTTAACTATAATTCCTATATGTATAGGTGACATCACTCTTTGTCTTTCCCGTATGAAATTTCAAAGTGGCCCCTTGAAGCCTTCCTTGCTACCCCCTTCCCTTACCTCAATACTTGATAGAATGCGTTGTCGTCGACAAAGAGATATCTCAAAATGTCTGAATTGGAGAATGAGAAGTGGGTCAATAAGCTGTCGAAAGATTTGCCTTCATTCAAACAAGATTAAGAAAATAATCAAGAATTAATAATCATATGTTTATAATATCACATATTATATAAATAATAGATTCGACAATAAAAACAATAATAATGGAAACTAGACCAAGAGCTACACAAGTCACCTATGATGTTATCGACATGCTGTTGTTCAAACATCCTTTTATGAACGATTTCCAACTGACCCGAATTCTTCGGTGATGCTTAAGTTCGCCATATTATTTCCGTTGTTTACGTGTGGTCAGTTAATATCGAAGTCCATTTGTATGGTCCATGGACCACCCCGTTTGCAGCGGCACGGGGCCCCAGTCATAGAGTAGGACTGTACTAAAACACCAGACGTGTCACTTTATTAAAAGCGGTGAATTCGTCACCAGTGAAACGTCTGCTAAGCTTTTCATTTCTGTTTCTTTCGTGGCATATGTATTACTTCAAAGTATTTCGAATAAATAAAATAGGATTACAGACGATGTCTGATTCATAAATTTTGTCGAGAAAGGTCGCAATATTCTGCGGAGGTGATTTCAGTGGCCATATATAGGATAATTTCCAAATGTTGCAAAACACTTACTAGTCAACTGATGAAGAGTGCCTTATGATCAACAATAGTCGTAGTAATCTCTAATTTGTTGAATTCATCGACGAAAAGGAGAATTCAAAATGTATCAGAAGCTTAGTTTTGCATTTTCAAATAAGTTTATCCAAAATAATTAATTGAAGGGAAGGAATATGAAATTCTCGTGAAATGAATTCCCTTGTTTTTTTTAATATATTTCGATACAAATTTAGTGAAAGTTTTAACGTTTGGAAATCGAAATACGTATATATGTTTTTCGGATTATACGTTAGAGAAATAAGTTCTCGCGGATTATATTAAAAAAATATATAGATACACTGTAGAACTGAGATTCCTTATTGAGATTTACATAAAATCTTAGCGTACGTTTGTTTAGTTTAGGACAGGGGGGTAGTTGAGGAAAACAATTTTGTGGTTCTTTCAATCTATTTAAAAATATATGTGGTAATTATTGTCATGCCATAATGCGCGTTTGCTAATGACCAACGTGATGCGTTTTTTTATTCTATCAACAAAAAAATAGTTTTCGGCCTTCTACGAGTACAATTTTTGATTGTATCGTATGCCTATCATCGATCGTTTTTACAAATTCGCGTTTGAGTGTTATTAAAAGTTCAGAGTGCTGAAATGTGGTTCGAAGGTACATTATTAAGAACCTAAATTGACCACACAATATCTAGAAGGTGTTTTTTAAATATCTTGCAGTTGGTTTGACAAAGGCTGACTAAAAACCTCGAGTAACATTACCACAGCTGCCCCAGGCCATACAAAAATGTTAAAAAAAATATATATGTTCATGATCCTGGCTCCACGTTCAGAAGCGGCCCATCGACATCTCATAAAATATGCTTGATATGCCCAAGGTCAAGGATTAAGATATTAAGATTTTTGTCCTGGTCTTATAAGGCCTGCTGCCACCTGCTACTGTTGTCATGGTTATCCCATTATGATATGTGGAGAATGTAGTGATTAAAATGTTCCTGGATATATCGAGTGATCTCTTTCTTATGCTACCATAAATATTAATTAAGATTACTGTTACACTTAAAAACGGTGATTTTTTTCTTTCAAATTTTATTAATAAATTAAATATAAAGCAATAAATAATGTATTTTTTACTTTTGAAATTGGGGTCTTTTACACCCCACAAAATCTTTAGTGTAACTATACTAACGCGAGTAATTAAGAATTAAGTACGGTTTTCACCCCTGAAAGCATAATTCCGAGGAGAGAGTCTTGAACGGTCGAATTCCCTTTCGTGTCATATCTGGAGTGAATAAATGTTTGTTAACCCATGGCTCAGTCCACGTCCGACGGCCTCCGATCGCCCATACAAATACGAGGCGTGTTATTAATCCATCGTGTTTGGTATAGCCCGCAACAAAAACCAGCCGACTGCAGCAACAATGGCCCCAACACGGGGCAAATAAAGGATCTTTGCCTGACTAATGCGCTGACTAAATATGGATAGCACAGGGCGACACGCGCTCCTCGTTGCTGTATGAATCACAGTACAGCGACAATACGCGTAATGTTTGTAATGGACTATCCAACTACATATGTATATGTATTCTGCAGCATTGTGAATGATCCCACCCTAAAGAAGTCAACATCATAATATAACTCCAGATTTCAGATTATTATGTAGAATGTAGATCGATGGAATCGAAGACTATCGCGGTCGTTTGATATTTGATAAGGCAAAAACGAATTTACCGAGTGAAGTTTATAGCACTCGACATTTATGCGATGTTGAAACCGCCGTAGCCCAAGGTAGGACGAAGTATTGTCAGTTGTCATCAGCTGTTGTTAAATTAGTCAACAAGCAAATATATATTAAAAATAATAAAAAATACAACTGCATGCAGGTAGCAACAAGGGTATACGTCCCACCGTTGGCAGTGGCCAATTACGAATGACGATTTCGGCTTCGCGCGTCGTCTAATACAGTCGATTTGGCTTTTCAATTATAATATAATAAAATATCAAATCAACAGTTTTTTATAAAGTAAGAATTAGATTACAATAATAAAATAACTTAAGATTACTGTGTTATTTTTATATCACTCAAAAGAATCTTTAATAAATAGAAAAAAAATAATGTTTGGCCATAACATTTCTGGGAATTACGTTATTTCAAACATTTTTTTCTTATAATTTTTGTATGGATGTCTAGCACGATGCAAATAGACTAAACGCTGGTGTAAATAGTATTTTTTATTATTGAGAATCACCTCTAGGTTTTTCAAAAACTGAAGACAAATCTCAGTAACAGAACAAAGATAATTTACAATTAATATGGAAATAATTTACCAATTTCGTTTTGGCGAAATGATAGTTTAAGGACCAGGTTTTTAAAATCCGGCGTAATTGTATTAAAAATTTTTTTCGTGTTCTCACAACCAGGCCACAAAAATATGCTTCATAGAGCTTTTGGCCGCCACGGCCGGCACGGCCTCTCAAAATGACAAATCTGCATAGATAACCGGGGTCAATATTACTAATAATTAAATATGTATTTTCATACAACTATGGTTGTCGACTAATGGGAGCTAATGGGCCCATGATGAGGTGGCCACGCTGACCCATGTGTTCAGGGTCGGTCACACTCACGGGTCAACACCCATCCGATGGCCTCCACGCATTGGGTGCGAGCCTGGGTAGGACACTGGGTCAACCAGTCTCCCCTGGGAATCAATCCTCTGGCGCTCCTGGACGGTCTGCGCACCGAGCGGCGCAAGCCAATCGACTGTGCTCTCCGACTAACAATCGGGGTAGTCTGGGAACTGTATTGTTTCCTATAGAGCGGGGGTAGTTGTCTACCTTACGGCGACTGCTCTTGAAATGACCATTGGCCATCCGTTCCCGGTTCAGAGTCGGGCAAAGGACGCCTTGGTCCGCGATAGATTCGGTGCACACCGTTTCACCGCTTCGTAAGGGAGAGGACCGCGCAAGCGACCTCGAACTCGGAACCAATCGAGAGACCGGAGAAATCTGGTCACAATTGGATGTGAGGGCGCGAGTATCTCGAGCCCGCCGGGTTTATTCCTGGCTCACTCGCGGTAAGGCGTTGGACTCTCACAGGTTGTGACGTAGCTGGACGTAGGATTGTACTGTCGAAAGTCTTCTACGTTCACTGCAGGGCGACAGAACGACTAATCGTTAAAACGTCCTGCGGTGACGGGCTCGCCCGTTGTAGTCGACACCGCAAGATGTCGACTACAGCGGGCGAGCCCGTCACCAGGAAGTTTTAACGATTAGTCGTTCTATCTCCCTGGAGTGAGCGCAGAAGACTTGGACAAAACAGTTCACCGTCAAGCTCCGCCACATGCCCGTAGGAGGCCAACGCCTTAACCGCGAGATAGCCAGGAGTGTTACCCGGCGGGCTTACACTCACGCCCTTACTTCTAATTGTGACCAGATTACTCCAGTCGCTCAATAAGTTACGAGTTCGAGGTCGCTTGCACGGTCCTCTCCCTTACGAAGCGGTGAAACGGTGTTTACCGAATCTATCGCGGACCTCAGCGTCCTTTGCCCGGATGTTCACCCAGGATCGGATAGCCGATGGTCGTTTCAAGATCACTCGCCGTAAGGTCCGCAACCATCCCGGCTCTATAGGAAACAGTACTGCTTCCAGACTCCCCCGACTGTTAGTCAGAGTGCACAGTCGATTGGCTTACGCCGCACGGTGCGCAGACCGTCCAGGAGCGCCAGAAGGTTGATTCCCAGGGGAAACTAACCATAAGGCCAGAGTTTCTACCCAGGCTCGCACTTCATGAGTGGAGGCCGTCGGATAGGTGTTGACCCGTGAGTGTGACCAACCCTCTATCAATGTGCTTGATAGTCGCATCACCCGCTGATTCGGCAGCTGCTAAAACCGATTACAGAGCGACCGGCTAACGTCCATGCACGATGACCGCGTCGTTAATTCCCATCGTGAATACTTACTTTCTTAGATGCTATCGACGTAACGGCCGTTTGAATTCGGGCGCTCATTATCGAACGGCTCGTTAGCGATTCAAAATCACCCCACTGCACCGCACGGTTACGACTTATACCGCGTTCGCCACCGTGCACGCGAGGAACGGGGTGCGCTTTCGAGGGGGCAAGTATCATTCAAGGTAAATGTAAGCAAACAATGTATTACAGTCGTCCGGTTCACAATTTAGTGCATCAGAGTAGTGGAAATTATAAAGACTATGTACAGTGGTCTTCGAGAGATTTCATGGCAGACCGCGGCAATTTATTGGAATTTCTTGCAATATCGCCGTGCTCGACAAAAAGTACTATAACTATGGAACTACTAGAGGAATCATAAAAAAATACTGTGCAATAATTGCATTGCAATTCCATATATAGAACATTGAAATCTCGTTTTTTAAAACAATTAGAAATTATGAATAAATATGAGAAAGTCGAAAAAGTGAAAAAAACTCGGTATTTCTAATTTGTACTTGTCTTACTGAAAATACAGAACCCTATTTAGAAACTGTAAATACTGTCGTGATCTTTATTAGATTCTCTATCAAAGGTAATATTTCGTTTTGCTTATTTGCATACAAAAATATTTAGATATTAGCTCATAAAAACCAATATACCATTAAATATACTGGAATGTGAATTCATTAAAAATAATCCCTATATCTACTCCTTACGAAGAGATGTACATTCAAGGGCTACGAGGAATAGAAACCTCATAAATTGTCTCTCAGTGGGGGCAGAAATGTGTAAAAAGGGGCCTGAGTTCTGTTGTGTTATATATTTTAACGCTATTCCACAAAACATCAAATCAATGCAACCACCAGGATTCAAACAGACATTAAAGCACTGGCTCAAAAATAAATGCTATTACAGCGTGAATGACTTTTTAAACGAATCACAAATAAATTATATAACATATTTTTATTGCAATTCTCCAACATATTAAACTTTGAACATTTATATTCAATTTTAGCTCTAAATATGACAAACCGTAGATAGCCTAAAAATTTCAGATTGACATTTGAATTTAAAAACAAACTGATATTTGATTTATATATAGTAATAGAAATTTACTAAATTTGTAAATAATAGTTCTAATTATTTAAAACGTAATATTTTCGGATTTGTTTTCCTTCAACTGCGAAGTGAACATATTTAATTATAGAAAAATACATATTGTACGCCTGATTGGTAAACTGTATAGCACATATAATAGTACCTATCCATTTTGTACGACCTACTTACAGTTCACAATAAAGAATTACAAGAATCATAAGGATAAAATTTTTGATGATTTCACGAAAAAAAATATGATATTTGACAATGGAATTTTACCAGAAACATCCGCGATATGACGCGCTAAAATATTCTAGCGGGCGTCTATGTATCTATGGTAATAATGAGATATTTCGTATGGATTTTAGGATGCGTTCGAATTAGAAAATAATATTACTGTGCGCTTCGGGAGAAAGCCGCCAATATTGGTCGTTACGTAGTCAACGGTGTTGTGATGTGCAACCAAATTTGGTGTTACGTAGCCGAAGGGTAGGGAAACATGTAATTTTTAGTACTAATTTTTACATTTTAATAAAATATGAACTCGTAAATGTAATTCCATGATTTTTCAAATTGAAATATTTTATGTTTCTAAATATTAACAAATTTTTAAATAACCATAAAAACTAAGGGGAAAGTGTATAAAACGGTAGACGGTCCTGCGTTTCTGTATGGCCCCGAATGCTGGACAATGAAGAAGACAATATGAACAAAAAGCACCTACCAACGAAATAAAGATGCTCAAGTGGGCGCTTGGTGTAACTAAGCTGGATAGAATCCATCATGAACACATAAGAGATAGCTACGATTAACGGCCCGGTGGCATAGTGATTAGGTCGCCTGATCTTACATTGTGAGGTCCTGGGTTCGTATCCCAGTTGGGTTACTTAGCATTTTCCGTTGGGATAAAATTAACGGAATCGCATTTCAATTCTTTCGTTCGAATGCTTACACACAAGATACCCAACTAGAGCTGTCAACTACAACGGGCGAACCCGTCGCCTCAGGAAGTTTTAACTTTTATTGAATATTTTATTAATAATTGAAATTTGATCGTTCTGTCTTTTAATCCTACAACATTAAAGAGTTTGAAAGATACATTTAAAAGTAAGATACATTTAAGAGTTTCGTAGCCTGCATTCGCGTATTATACTGACTGTCTTCCTATTAAACACTACTTATTGAATTATGTCTGACAAGTAAAAATCCGTCTCGCTTAACATTCTTGCAAAGGGCAAAGCTATCAAAGTTCACCTGCGATGAGTGTCAAGCGGTGCGAACCCGAATAAGTGGTCGGGTGCAGCGTTGCCAGATATGCTCCATTTCGCTATTTATGGTACATAGGCTACCTGGACAAAAACATTATTAAGTCTGTCCCTTTACGATTATGTACTTATAAATAACATAAAAACGTATTTACGGCCTGAAATTTGTAGCACTCGACGTTTCGGCGATGTTGCAAACGTCGTTGTGTAGAGTAAAATGTTGCAAAATTGCCTAAACGGCGAGTCCTACAAACTCTATGTGGTAAATCCGTTTTCATCTTATTTCTGATATCAAACAACCGTGGTAGTTTTCGATTTCAGATTATGTACATAAAGTATATCATCCTAAATGCCGGAAACAGTTTATAAGTGTATTTTATTATAAAAGAAACTGTTTTATTTGCCTTTAACAAGTTCATATACAACGAGTAGGTAATCTCTATTTTTAACACAGTGTTGTTTTTCGTAATCGTTTTAGGTTACTTTTGGAGTTTTATTGAAATATTATGCTTTCTGTTTATTATTTTATTATATATTTATTTCTTAATAATACAATGATTATACAAAAAAGTCGTTACAATATCATTGATGGGCAGAAATAGAACATTGAAGAACAGCAACTTAAGGTCGACATAGCTCAAGCAATAAACGGGGCATACACATCTATTGGGGTTTATTAGGACTTTATCTAGATGAACAATTGTAGTGTAAAGACATAAAGTAATAGTATTACGTTAACAAAATTATTATAAATTTATAGTGTAGTTTAATATGCTATTGTATGAATTTAATATCTTCATTTCACTTTTAATAGTTTACCCCTTCGGTTACGTAACGACCAAATTTGGTTGCATATCAGAACACCATTGACTACGTAACAACCAATATTGCAATATTGGCGGATTGCTCCCGGAGCGCACAGTAATATTATTTTCTAATTCGAACGCATCCTAAAATCCATACCAAATATCTCAGAATTACCACAGATACATATACGGTCGCTATAATAATTTCGCGCTTCATTTCGCAGATATTTCTTGGAAAATTCTATTGTCAAACATTTTTTTCTTCGAAAAATCATTAAAAAAAATATTTGTTTTTATGAGTTTTTATGGGCAAAATTTGTATTGGTTTTATATCTAAATATTTTTTTATGTAAATAAGCAAAACTAAATATTACTTCTTCGACTTTCTCATATTTATTCATAATTATCTAATTGTTTTACAAAATAAAATTTCAATATTCTATATACAAAATTTCAATGCAATCGTTGCACAGTTATTCTTTTTATGATTTCTACAGTAGTTCCATAGTTATAGTACTTTTTGTCGAGCGCGGCGATATTGCAAGAAATTCCAATAAATTGTTGTTGTCTGCCATGAAATTATGCCGCTACTCGAAGGGTTAAAACGAGGAGGCTACTTCAAATAGTAAGTACCTATTATTGGGAATATAGGAATTTATTCTATTATTTTTCATTTTTGTAAATATCATTTTAAACCTTTTATAATTCCAGTGGCTTACTTTTGACATACGGTATTTTTTAATGTAGATATTTTAATGTAGATAGACACCTACATATTGTCTACATGTAATATTTCATAATATATTATAATAAGGACGCGTTTTTTTATTTCCCTCTTTATACTGAAACTATGATATCGACCTTCACTATTTACTTTTTTACACGACTGCCCAACAAAAAAGGAGTCTTATCTGGTCAGGGTTCATCTATGTATGTTTTCCGTTTCTTTATTCCACCATAACTTCAAAACGCTTGAACCAATTTAGAAGTGTGTGGTATTGTTAGAGTTTCTATTTTATCACAATTGTCATGGGATACTTTCACTGTCCAAATATCAAATAGGTAGTTGTCTAACTATCCAAATGTCCAAATGTTATTAATTTAAGGGAGATATATCGTGTTTAACTGTCAAATAAAAGTTCTGATTGGGTACATTCCGGAAATATACATGTATCTATAAGGATAAATACATAAACAACAAATATTTCATAATAAAACCGTAATAATAATAATTATAAAGTTCACTCTCGTTCAGTCTCTGTAATGGAAGTTGTGTTTTTTGTACTTTTAGATTTATTTACTGGTTTCTTTACAACTGCAAAAATAAATTATAAGACTTTTGTGGGCGATTTTAGGTATAAAATGGGTAAGTTTAGGCTGCTACAGTTGGCAAGATCGGCGACAGTCGTTCGCAGGTGGCTGGCAACACTGGTCGAGAGATAAAAAGTGTCGGCGGGCGCGCAACGGCACTACACTGAGTGATTCCGGTGAGGGAATTAAGGCGATTAACGAATTGGCAGCGGGTCGATTCCTCAGCCGCGGACGACGTTTAAAAACAACGCTACGATCCTCGGTAATTTAAACATTTCTTCCTTAATTACCCAACCGGCCCTCTACGAGCGGTCGACAACCGTCGATTTAATAAAAAATGGTTTAATGTATACATTTATGGATAAAATTAATAAAAGAATGACGATGAAAACCATATAAGACCTGCGAGAAATAAATTAATAATTTAAAAAAAAACCACTAAAAACACACTTTGATAAATGCACGTAAAAAGCACGTTTCTCACCTTGGCTTGGGTGGGATCTTTAACAACCTACTACCCTATTTACACGTCAATATACATCGTATATAGATATATCAATATTATTCTATTTACACTCTCCATGTACAGGTCTATATACATTTTATACAGGCACCTATGTAAATATTTCCACTATTTACGCTCAATATTTTTCAAGTCAATATATAATAGGTTTGTTATAACCTTGAAACCTGATCGTATTCAAAGTCCATTACGTGACC
>OX155969.1:4343367-4377699 GCA_944548615.1 Micropterix aruncella
TTGTTGGACCACTGTTAGTTAAATTCTTGGTAAAGAATAATATAATTACTACTGAGAGCGGTAGTGAACGGTCAATTGGACACTATGACAATGTTGACAATGACTTCTAATTTGGTACACAGATGTCTTGTTGGGTCAAAACTACCTTGTAATTTCGCCGGTCAGTAGGTATATTTGCTTAAAGATTAAATCGCACGTGTTACCTTCTCTTTTATCCGCGCTCGTCGCCAACTATCCCTTTTAAACAGGTAAAACTCCTCCCCGAAGTGACATCACGCTCAAAATCCTACCATAACTTCATGGATACTTGTCGGAAATGTTTTGTAGGGACCCAACCGACTATTTTTAATACGGTACCCAAAATAGATACCAAACCAACCCTAGCAAACCAAATCATAAACAATTATACAAACAAGACTACTTTAATCTTATAATATGAAGTATGGTTAAAAATCTTCAAGCGTCTAATTTGTGCGCTGGTTTGGAAGTCATCGAGAATCGAATGAAAACGGTTGTATCACCGCAAGACTTTCCCAGCAAGTAGCCAAGGACTGACTTCATTTAAATATTAATTTCATAAATAAAATCAATGAGCGCCCTCTTTCGGCCGGAGAATGAACTCGTTTGGGTTCTAAAACACAGCGGCCTCGAGGGGCGCGGTTTGTTTATCGGCTGGTCTCGGGCGGCTCGGTGGTAATATTTGATTATATTGTATGGCGAAATTTTAATCTTCGGATATTCTAACCGAAATTGCACAATGTGATTTATGCCCAACTGGTCATCTGTGAACAAAATTTTAATTTTCTAATTCCATTATTTCTAGATTGATATATGACTAGTACCTCCCTGATGGGTCGATTTCAACCACAATATATATATATATATATATATATATATATATATATATATATATATATATATATATATATATATATATATATATATATATATATATATATATATATATATATATATATATATATATATATATATATATATATATATATATATATATATATATATATATATATATATATATATATATATATATATATATATATATATATATATATATATATATATATATATATATATATATATATATATATTTTATAACCAAATGATGCTTGCCACCAATTTTCCGCTCAATCGGATTAAGCGTTTGGGCGCAATCGTGGAGGAATACACTCAGGCACAGGTTGCTGGGAGGGAGTACGTTTTGCGGGGGGGGGGGGGGCGTTGCAGCGTTGCGGGGGAAGTGTTGAGGGTGACAATAATCAAATATTGACGCCGTCTGATAGCGCTTAGCCGAAATAAGGAACGCTCTGCTTTAGCAACCCAACCGGGTTCTTCCGCTGGCCGAGAGAGGGCAGTCATCGATTTTATTTATAAAGTATTCAAATAAAATCAGTCCTTGGCTACTTGCCGGCAGTATTTGGGTGACACAACCGATTTTTTTAATCTTTTGAACTACCCCTGCGAAGTAAGTATATATACGTCATACTACGAAAATAATGAATGAATTTGTCGGTATTATGAATGATCAATAGTCAACGGAAACCGTTACCGATCGGTATCCGTCTCTTATAGAAAACGGGCCTTAATCATCTCGGGGGGCTAAAAATACAAATTTCCTCGGTCATCTCAAAAAAAAATCCCATTCACAATACTTTCCCTCCTCGTTGGTTGATTTTATTTTATTCAGGAAACAGACAGTACAAAAAACATATTTACTTAACCAAAATATAAAAAACATAAACCATTTATATGTTTCCATTAATTAAATGGTCATATAGTGTGTTATTCTATATGAAAGAAAAGTTTAAAATATATAAGCATTTTTTAAAGTAAAATTATTAGGGTTTTTTTAAATAAACAGAAAATATTCTGAAATGTAATTGCTAAGTTACTAAACAGTCCAGTGTATTAAAAGAGTAAATATAAAGTAAATAGAGCAGAAAAAAACAGTAAATAGATTCATAGACAAGTATATGTTATGTTATGTTATATGTTATGTTATGTTAATTTAAATGTCTGCCTTAGAACAGGCTATAGCCTAGTTAGGCGACATTGAAATGGAATATCTGGCAACAGTTTCTGGCATATCAGGTTTCAGTTTTTTGCTACTGGTTATTTTGTCTATTACATTGTACCTACATGTCCATGAACTGTAAATGTTTTTAAATTACGTAAGTAAATAAATAAAATATTAATATGGTAATGAATGAATTAATTATTAAATAGTAATAAGAAAATAAATTATGTAAATTTGTAATGACACATTTTATGGAAACGAAAAATAAAAAAAAGGAATAAGTTATGTAAATACAAAGATGAAAGGTCGGTAAAGTAAAAGAAAGTGGCATTGACGGCCGATGTCCATAGCCGGATCGGTCAGGTAACAGCAACATTCTCCTCGCTCAAGTGGTGCATATGGAAGCGAACGAATATTACCATCAAAACCAAAGTACGACTATACCGAAGGTTGGTTCTTCTCATTCTTCTTTATGGATCGGAAACGTGGACGTTACTACAATCGAACCTCGAAAAGTTCGAAGTCTTCCAAATGCGATGCTGTCTCATTCCGGTGTGTCACTCCGCGACCGAATTCGAAACGAGACCATTAGAGAAAGATGCGATCTAGTAACAACGATCGAAGAAGAAGTACAAAAGCGTCGACTACGATGGTTCGGCCATGTTTGCCGAATGAACGATAATCGCTTGCCACGTAAACTTCTTTGGCGAGACCGTCCGACAGAATGGAGAATTCAGCGATCGGCACCGAAGAAAACCTGGCTAAATAATATCAAAGACGACCTTAAAAATCAACGATTATCGGCTAGGGGTGCTCGACAATTGGCAAAAAAATCGTCAAGAATGGAAGCGAATCGTGAATGGAATACGAGATCCAGCGGCACCGACAGCAGCGTATTGGCTGCGAGGGCGACCCCCTCCCCAATCGCCGGCTACGGAATAAATAATAATAATAATAATAAAATAATAAAGTAAAAAAAAGCAACTACCTTGTTTTACGTTACAGAATAATAGAAAATATACTGGTCATCTTCAATATTTAAGCTCGAATAATGACTCCATCCCAATCAATTGGTTCTATCTCGGGGCGAGCGCATTAAATAACCATTTCGTGCTATTAAAATGCACATTTCGAGTCATTACGATTGGTGGTCGGCTGTCAATAATTTGTTCCGCACATCCATCCAGTGAAAGAAGCTCCATATTCCGTTGTTGCGTTGGGGTTGGCTAATTACAAACGCCGCCAGTATAGAGATGTTATCGTTAAATTGATACTAAACTTGGGGTTACCGCACCGCTTCGCATTCGTCAGCAGCAGTGACAGATGTTAGGCGCAGTATACACGTCAGAATTTACATAAGTAACAGTAACTCATTCAGTACATTAAACATTACAAACTAAGTAAATGGAATGAAACTACAACTAGAGTTGTCAAATAGCCAGGAGTGTTACCCAGCGGGCTTACACTCACGCCCTCACTTACAAATGCGACCAGATTACTCCAGTCTCGGTATACTATTATATAATCTCGGTACACTATTTCCCTATTATGCGACTATAAGGAATTGTCAACTACAACGGGCGAACCCGTCACCTCAGAAAGTTTTAACGATTAGTCGTTCTCTCTCCCGTGAAGTGAAAGCAGAAAACTTGGATAAAACAATCCACCGCCAAGCTCCGCCACATGCCCGCAAGAGGTCAACGCCTTAACCGCGAGTTAGCCAGGAGTGTTACCCAGCGGGCTTACACTCACGCCCTTGCTTCCAATTGCGATCAGATAACTCCGGTCTCTCGATTGGTTACGAGTTCGAGGTCGCTTGCGCGGTCCTCTCCCTTACTTAGCGGTGAAACGGTGTATACCGAATTTATCGCTGACCACGGCATCCTTTGCCCGGCTGTTCACCCAGGATCGGGTAGCCGATGGTCGTATTAATATTCCTCATATTCCCCTTAATATAAAAATCATCTGTGTCAAACAGTCATTTGTGTATCTGGCCTTTACACTCTACAATAAGTTTTCAAAGTCAATTTTAAAACCAAAAATGTTGGAATATACAGTTGATAATCATAAGGATGATCACGTCGAAAAAATATTACAATATCGTCAATATACTCTTTTTAGAACAAAAATTATATTATCTCTCTAAGACACCTCTATAATTATTATTTTAAAATATATAAGGTAAACCTCGTAGATATAATTGGATAATGTTTGATTATTTATTATAATTATTATCGTTTTAGATATGTGTATTGAGCATTTATCTTTCATTTTGTTCAACTTTGGTTATTCTTACTATTATTTTTATTGATTATTTATTGATTATATATTGTATTGACATTATTATTAGACTATTTATTTCTTAGATTTTTTGAAAAATATTTGTTTTTTTCATATTTTAATTATTTGTGTTTTAAACATTTATTATTATGACATATCCAGCCGTATTTTCAATTTTGGATGAATAAAAGACTAATTGTCGGTGATTGATAATTGTCTAATTGTTTCTTAGCATGTCGGATATTTTTTATGTCATTTTCTTATTAACATTTTACTACCTTAACAAATTTTGTACCATATCTGTATAATACCCAATTTAATGGTTTTTCTTTCGAAATAAATCAGCTATTTTATAATAATATTGTTCTTTATTTTAAGTTAAATAAAATATGTTTGACTTTCTAAAATGATAAGTGTGTGTATTCTCAATGTGAATAAGTTCTAAATGTGTGTATTCTTTTTTTATTTTTTTATTTTTTCTTTCTTTTTTCACATTTATCCGGTTACCATGGCAACTTATATTGTCATTTCATTCAGTACATTTGCTGTCAATTCATTTTTTCACAACTGTGAATAATTAAAGAAGAGTAAAGATGATTGATTATTGACTAATTGTTTCTTAGTATGTCAGATCATTTTTATGTCGTTTTCTTGCCAACCTTTCGCTGCCTCCATCCATTCTGTACAAATATATTACCCCACCCAGGACTCGATTTGTAGTGAACATCCCACATCAATATTGCATGATGAGTCGGCCCGATCAGCGGGTAGCAAGTAACTCGGAGTGGTGTCCGATGGTGAATTGATTTCAATTAAAGGCTCCGAATTGCCGATGTGATTCTCCAGAAGTAGTTCCAGGTCGAGAAAGGGAATCATTAGTCTGATCGTATTGAATGAGCGTTCGGTCTGGTCCGGCCAAAGCGGCGATTTGCTTCCCGGCAGCCACCGCGCGGTGAGTGGACAGATCGGTGATGGGTGGACCGAAAAAAATGTAATTTAAAAAAAGTATTTTTGGTACAATACGCAGAAGCTTGCTTGCATAACATGGTGGACCAAGTGGCAATGTCTTACGACTATACTATCCGGGTTATTTTGATGAAATGTTCATGTTGGCGAATTAATATAAAACAGGTTTAATTTTGTAAAGTTCAGTGGAACCTAACGAGCATAATTCGTTCCAGACTGTTAGTCGTTATGCGAAACACTCGTTAAGCGACACAGTTTTTCCCATACTCGTTATGAGAGGTGCGAATTACTTTTTATGAGAGGTTCCACGGTAGGGGTAATAATAAATGAGTGCAATTACATATTAAACATAATAATTAAATAAAACAGAAATAAATAACATACGCAATATCTAAGGGAAGAATGGGATAAAGGCAAGCTTGTTGCCTGCAGGCAATATTTTAGAGCTAACCTATACTATTGTATGATCATTATTTGCGAGCAGATGCTACATAACCTATATAAAGAGTATGACAAATAAAATAAAACAGGATAGAAAGAAATAGTAAAGATTCGAATACTTAAAAGGACGCTAAAGTTTTAAAAGGAGGTGAATGGGAGGGGAAAGGAAATTTATCTGGAAGATTTCAAATTGTTCAAATTGTTAGCTACATATTGTTCTGATATTTAGTTTATATTCACAGGGCAATTTTCAATTTTGGCGGTAAAAGATTGCATTGATAAGCCCGTATTGTGTGCTTGCCCGTATTTGCTCAATTGATAGTTGTATTATTATAAAAAAGAAGACTATTGCGGTTATACGACATTATAAATAGACATTGAAAAAATACCTACTTATACTTATGTTTTTGTATTTTATTTTTGATTTATATAATATACTAATTTAAAAAAAAATGTAACACCTTTATCATTACCAGAAAAATGACTCATTTGATCAAAATTTTTACTGTCCATATTAATTTGCAAGCTTCTGATGTTATATAGCATACACAATTATAATAATATATGTTGATCATTTTATGAAGAACAGAGATAAAATACTTTTTGATCCACCCTTCACCAAGATGTCTGTGAGAACCCATCCGCGATTGAACAATGTTTGATGTTGGCCATATCAAAAAGGCAATGATGATACAAATTGATTCGATGATAATAAAGAGGCAGCGAGCCGTAGCTGTAGGTGGCAACCGAATTACTGCCGACCATCTGTTATGACTCTTATGTATGTTATTCACAAAGACTACAATAATGATATGAAATTTATGGAGGTTGAATAGTTGTCACCGCTAGTACTAGCAACTAATAGTCGGTAATCGACCCTGAAATACAAGAAATAATTTCTCGTAGGGAAAGGTTTTTTTTAACCTTTTTCTCCGATTTATTTATTTATAACTAGCTTCGCCCCGCGGTTTCACCCGCGTGGTGATGGAAAATTGTGATAATGATGATAGAAAACTATATATCTTTATAAATTATAGCCTATGTGTTATTCTGATGACATATATATGACTGATCTATGCTTAGGCCTGTGTCGAGGCAGTAGTCTAGTAATGCTTGTCCAAGAGTAGCAGTGTCTTAAAAATATATAATACTAGCTGCGCCCAACGGTTTCACCCGCGTGATGATGGAAAATTGTGATAATGATGATAGAAAACCACATATCTTTATAAATTATAGCCTATGTGTTATTCTGATGTGTAAGCTATATTATTGTAAGGTTTCATCAAAATCCATTCAGTAGTTTTTGCGTGAAAGAGTAACAAACATCCATACATACATACAAACTTTCGCGATTATAATATTAGTAGGACTAGCTGCGCCCAGCGGTTTCACCCGCGTGGTGATGGAAAATTGTGATAATGATGATAGAAAACCATATATCTTTATAAATTATAGCCTATGTCTTATTCTGATATGTAAGCTATATTATTGTAAAGTTTCATCAAAATCCATTCAATAGTTTTTGCGTGAAAGAGTAACAAACATTCATACATACATACAAACTTTCGCGTTTATAATATTAGTAGGGTGGATAATATAATAGTAATCTTATTATTAATATATATTATTAACCTCATTATTATAACATAGTAGAAGTAGTAGTAAACGAAGTGGGGGGCTTGTTTCCAGCCCTTGATGTCACCTAGATCTATAAGATTTATTTATTTATTTATTTATTTATTTATTTAAGAATTAATTACTATGAAACATTGATTAGCCTATAAAAATAACAGGAACCGAATGGCAAAACCTTAACCTTTTGCTTTTTTGTTTCTGTCACCCAACTGGGACTAGCCCGTTCTAGGGTGGACAGGACTCCAATATTACAATCTTTTGTAACTACGCACTATGTGGTTAGGTCAATGGTCAGCTAGTAGCCCAGTGCTTCTTACCAATCCAAGTAGATCACTGACCTTCAAGTTGAGCAGATCGCTGGGTTCGAGAAAGGCTCGTCCCAGTAAACTGTGTCTTTTTGCGGCGAGGTCTGGGCAGCGACCAACGATGTGTATACTGTCTTCAGGTTCTTCGCCACATATTCGGCAGTCCTTGCTCTCGGTCAAGCAGCCAAGGTTGAATAGATGTGCTCTAAGGGTCGTGTGTCCGGTGAGGAGACCGATAGTGGTACTAAGGTTCTTCTTGCACATGTCAAGTAGGGCCTTGGTTTTCTTTTGTAGTGGTTGCTCCATCATGGCATTTGCCTGGCGACATCCCTGGCTCTATTTCCAGGATGCCAGATGTTCCTGCTCCAAGCAGTCCCTGATGTTTTTCTTCTATATATACAAGCAGTCTATATAACATAAATATATAGATATTATATCTGTCATTATAGTAACAAATTACTTCACAAGTTCGTATAGTTGACATATGTCTAATAAATTAATACATCCATTTAAGTCAAATACCAAAAATAACAATAATAATAATAATAATGGCAATAAACACAATTTTCCATTCTGTGATTTCAGAAACTTTTTTTAAATTACTCTCCCGGCCCACCAACCAAGAGGACGGAAAGTATTGGTAACGCGAAGAATTTGTTTTCCCGTTTGTTTTCGTGTTTCGCAGAAGATGAAGTCGGAAATATTTATTTCGAACCCCCTTGAGACTATTAAGACCATTTCCAGATTGAATTCGGTCTGCGTGTCTGTCTGTTAGAGATTGGTTTCGTGCAGCTTGGGCCATAAGATCCACTGAGTTTTCGGGTCGGTCCAACGCTTAATTCAGGTCCTATTCATTAGCCTCCTCGTGTGGAGAACTATCCTGGGTAGGACTCTCGCGTCTCAGGCCTCGCGGCTTATAGATCGGTTTTCCGTGGAGGAGCGCCTCCCGGCGCTGCTAGGCGGTTTGGGCACCGTGCGGCGTCAGCTAATCGGTTGTGCACTATGACTCTTTTTTTCACTCTTATGTACTGTAAGTTTGTAAGTTTTTCTATTCTTAATGCCGGTATTTGTATTTAACGCTTATTTAAACATGTTATGTATGTACTTGTAAGAATTCTATTATTTTTTTTATATTTATGTGTATATTGCATATCAAAGGAATGGTAGAAACTGTAATGTTGATTTGTTATGAAATAAATAAATAAATAAATAAATAAATGACTAATTACTGAAGGAGACTATGGAAATATACTGTCTTCTAAGCAGCGAGGGTGGATGTTGACCTTTCGTCAACCACTCTTGAAATTACCAATTGGGTACCTGATCCTGAATTCGGAGCCGTGTAAAAGATGCCAATGGTCCGCGATGGTCCGTATATTCAGCGATGATTCAAACTGAATCATCGCTGAATATACGGCAGGTCTCTTACCTCGCAAGCGACTTCGGACCCGTAACCAGTCGGGAGGTTGGAGTTATCCTGATTGTTAATTCCCAACGGAGATATCCTTACAAAACTGGTAGTCAGTAGGGGAGGCTGCCCGCTGGTACCTTTCTTTCCCGGTGCCTCACCGAAAGGCGTTGGTCTCTGACGGGCATGTTGGCTTAGGTAGACGGTAATTTTGTATTGTCTCAAGTCATCTATGCTCACTTCACGGGAGAGAGAACGATCACTATCGTTAAAACTTCCTAACGTGACGGGTTCGCCCATTGTAGTTGACAAGTTCTGTGTCTATCTGTCTGTTTATCTGTGTCTATTCCTTCACGATAGCACCCAAACACTTAAGGGGACATTATACCTGGGAACGAGCATAACTGAAGAATTTTAGTTCTATATTTTTTTTGGAAAATATAAGCATTAATTAAAAAATGTTTCTAAGCGAATCCCTTGATAAGGAACCAATTTATAGTTTAAATTAAAAAAGTTGCTCATTGCTTTGGACATTAAGGCTTTAAACTGATTTAGAAAACTTCAGGCGGGATTACTCCTACAATGTAGGTAAGCGGTGAGTGTGTTTTATTTTAATTTCATTAAATTGACTCGTTAATTCTCTAGCGTCGCGCTTAGCCACTTTTTTTATTTAGGTCTGAGAGTCAAGCTAAATATGCTTTGCCATTAACACCCTTACACCACTACTACGCAAAGATAGTTATTATGTGCTAGCGCTGCGATAGAAAGTTTAGTATGCGCCCGGTCGCTGGCGCGAGCGGACGTGGAATCGTGCTCGACGCTTCGTCAACGCTGGATTTTTATTAGTCGAACCCTACAAAATTTACCCCGCCTATTTCTTCGCGTGTCCGCCCATTTCGGATAATTTTCTGAGGTCCCATGTCGACCTAATCCCATTTACTTGAAATTTGGTATTCAGGCATCATTTGGTCATGGCAAGAGTTGAAAAAATTGTAGTTGAAATCGGGGGGCGGTCACATCCATTAGCCATATATCAATATCGAAATAATGGACTTAGAGACTTCCACATTTTTTGGTTCTTTTGTTAAGCGCTTATCGATTTTATTTACGAAATTTATATTCCGATAAAATCAGTCCTTGGCTACTTGCCAGGAAGGTCTTGGGGTGACACAACCGACTTTTTTCTGTAATGTTGATTGGTAATAAGTAAATAAACAAATAAATAAATAAATGTATGTGGCGATAGTCAATCTCCAAAGGCAACTTAAGAAGATGAAGAAGTTGTCCCGACAAATACGCCGATCGAAATATCATTACGTATCATTACGGACGATAATGAAAGTACATTTAGTGGTGGAAAAAATGACAAAGATTTGTCGGCGCCACTTGTGAGACGCGACTTCAATCGTTCCGATTTAAAATCGACGAATCGGGTGACGAATCACAGAGATCGACGCGCGCGCGCGTCGACTCAGCCGTGGCGGGACGGCGATATCGGGCCGCGCGAGACGGAAGACGGGAGACAGTCAAAGGATTCTCATTTCGTGAAATTGCCGCGACCGCGCGGTCAGATCAAAGGGCGTCGATCTCTTTCTGGCGGCGAAGAGGCCGCGTAAGTCAGAGGGTGACGAAGGTATAGGTACTCGCACGAAAAAATGCTTTGACTCGAGCCGACAGCTTATCATTCAGTTGCGTTTCTCAATAAAATATGTTTGTTTCTTTGAGGTCACCGATGTTTGCCGCATCTAGATTTGCGGAATGGTCAGTTCGATGGCTTTGTGATATTTCTTCCCCGTCATCATTACATTACATTACATTACATTTTCGTCGTGTCTAATTAACGGCTAAAGACCACTCTTGGACGTGTCAAAATAATTGGGTTAGGTAGTAAGTTTCGTTACTACTCTTTACTGAACATACATAGGTAGTCAAGAATTAACTACTAGATTGGCAAACTATAAAATATATAGTTTGACAATCTAGTAGTTATAATAATCAAAATAGAAGCCTAATATTTGAAGTAGCTGGTAATTCGAAAAGATACGTAGTAAAATTATTCATCGTAATATTCAAATTGTCAGTAAAATGTTAAATAATCAAATAAAATCTACGTTATGCATTTTAAACTAAAAGTACAGATATAAGACCCTATGAAATAATCAGAACATAAGGCTCTACTTTTTTAAGTAATTCAAATGGGCACAATATTTGAAAAATCATGGCCCTCAAATTCGGCCAGATTATAAGGGTGGCCTATCAGCATCTCCTTGATGTTTTTTTTGGAATTTTATGTCCTCCAGCTGTTTAAATTTTGTAGGGAGTAGATTATAGAATTTAATGCTAAGGTACAAGTAGCTTTTCTGTACTTTTGCCAGTCGTATTCGGGGTACGCATAAAAGGGAGCTACCGCGGGTATGATGCGAGTGAATGTCTGCATTAATTGGTGTTTCTGCTAGGTGCTGTCTAGCATACATTAAACACTGGTATATGAACGCCGAATACATAGTCATTATCCTTGCCTTGATGAAATATTCTTTGCATGAGGTGATACATGCTGCGCAGTGCTCTCTTTTGCAAAAGAAAGATTCTATTACTGGTTGCAGCATTTCCCCAAAATAGTAGTACATAAGTCATTAATGAGTATACTGATACGCAAAGTATACTGATTTCGCTGCCGCAAAACCACAAAGACTTCTGATTTTTTTAATAGAGTATATCGAGCTATTACCATTACCTCTAAACTCACTATGGTTTTGGTTCGGTTGAGAATCTTCTTCTATTTTATCTTATAATGGGTTTTACTATTCCAACTGTTGAAGTTAAGTGCATTTCAAACAGGATTAGACCATCACAGTTTAGGTCCCCCAACTTTATGACATCTTTAGGTTTTTTTTTACAATTAAATAGGGTTTAATAGTATTAAATTTTTCATTCAGTTCAATTGCCTAACCTTTTCAGCTTTCCTCATCTTCACTTATCTCCAATAATATCACAATACGAACATTCACAGGTCATTTGACGAAGTATCTGCATATGTATTTTTTAATATCATCGCTCTATATGTGCCAAGGCCACTCGTACATCCAACAAGAAACGTTTCAGGGCATGGATAAAACTAAATAACTCTAACGTTCACAAGATGTTTTTTAATTGTATAAATGAGACAAAATTAAAAAATACATGTTTGTTTACTGTCCTAACATTTAAACTGTCAAAGAGAAATCAATGCGAGGAATCAATACTAAGCACGTAAGATGTACCACCGGATAAAATTATCCACTCGTGTCTACGACAAGCCACTGCAATAGCAATTACAATATTGTTCTGATAGTCTGTTCTAAGTATCACCATGACATGGCTGCTGCACATATTAAAAAATATAGACGGTTTTGTTAGGAAAATGTTGTCGATCATTTATTTATTTATTTATTTTTATTTTTCGGAAAACTTACAGCGTTTCATACTTAATACTAACAGATATTATACAAATCTAAGGCCAATTAAAAGTTTTCACATTTAAACTAAATCTTTTGTTACAGCGCAATGAGCTATTAAAAAAATGCAGGTTTAAGTAAGCGGAAAGCACGGAGCAGCCCACATTATGAGTCATGTAGATGTATTTAAGATATATGATGATATATAACATACATACCTACATATATACATACATATAGGTGCACAAATAATAATTTAATATAAATAATACGATTTTTATTTATTTATTTAGAGTAGGTATTACAAAATTTAACTAGTACATTTTACCATGTCACACTGTATGTAAATGAGGCAATAGCAGAAAACTGATTCTTATTGTGACTGAGACATGGTTATGACCGAAAGTCGCCTAACTAGGCCTGAGCCTGTTCTAAGGCAGACTTGAGCATATAGACTTGATAAGCTAATAATAAAATTTAAAAGTATAGTTAATATAAATATATATATATAATATACATCACAATGTATTTATAATGTTAATATACATATGAACTTTTATAGAAAATATTATACTGGCTAGAAAGAAAGCATTGTTATAGTGTAGTAACGATTACCACAGCCTACGTACCCAACGGACGAAGAAATACCAATCAAACCCGAAGGCTGTTTATCGTATTTCTAATTTCTTCGAAGCAAGTATTTGAAGATAAATTAAAAATATTCAAACATTGAAAGTTTAGGTTATATGATCGAAGTGCTCTATAAAAATACATATTTTGATCATAATTGGTATTGACTCTCGGTAGATAAAATAAATCTCGAGCCCTTGTCTTATTATTTGGGATTCGGTAGGAGATTCTGCCAACAGAATAGGGACTGTCTATTTTATTATTAATAATATTGTACAAAAAACGTATATCATATTGGAGGCGCCTATCCTCGAGTGAGTCCATGTTATGACGGTTAAGTCTCTCTGAGTAACTTTCGGAGGTTTGAAACGATTTAAAATCAAGATGTCTCATGAAGTACTTTTGGAATTATTGGTACTTATTATTATTATCGGAGTTTTACTTGTAACGATTATTTTGTTAGTATTTGCAACTTGTTATTTAGTTATTGTAGATAAGTCCAACATTTGCGTATACATTGTATTTTTTATAAAACCAGTGTAATATTCATTATGTTTTTACAGCACAATAACATTATTCTAATCCATTGCAAATGGCAAATTATGCAGAGATCAATAATGTAATAATAATACATCTACATTATCATAATTGTCAGTAAAGAGACTTGATCACAATTGTCATAATAGAGACTATTATCATAATTGTCTAATCTAATGACAAACATAATGATAGCCAACGTTTTCTAGCGAGTACGGCACAAGAAGAAGAAGAAGTTTATTATTTTAAATTATAGGCTTTCAAATTGCAACCTACTTTGCTGTGTCGGTAGCCAAAGGCCGCGTGTCCTCGGCAGTAGCGAAGGCGATGTATATACATCGATACTTTTGATTTATGATGCGCTACTCCGACTACAGAAATAAGCTACCGTCCGCCGTAGTTGGATCTCGAACTGTGGGTGGCCGCCTTTATAAAAGATCAAGACCTTAATCACATACGAGTAAACCTCGGCGGGACGCATCCTAAGATCAATAACAATAAATTAAAATTAAGAGGCAATAGGCTCAATTGCGTTTCTTCGTGAACTAACATCGGAAATTAGTTCATATTAACAAGACAGGGCAATACGTTAGAGAGAAATGGTTGTGACTTTTCCTTATTAAAACTACCCACCGAAGCTAAATCTAAGAGAGCACGAAATGTGTTCAAATTTATTCGGACGTAGTTCGACGGGTAGTTTTGGTGCGTGAAAATGACGATCATTGATTTCATATTCCGCTCTAACGTATTACTCTGTCTCGTTCGGTTGAACTAACTTCCAATTTAAGTTCAGGATGAAACGCAATCGGGTTTATTAATATTTATTACGCCAGCACCAGCCCGACCCCGCAACACAAGGCTAGCGCGGAGCTTACATTTACCAACATAAATATCTAAAACAGATTTCGCCTAAAACCAAATTTCTCCACGATTTGTACCGTTAAAAACCGAAATAACGGGAACAAATGTGTTAATCCGTCTATATGTCTGTCAATCTGTCATCGATATCTCAACAACGCTTTGTCCGATTTCGAAATTCTTCCTCCAATCTATTTTATTCGTAAATAGAAAGAGCTAATTAGCTTAGGATTTCTGTACCTGGGAGCTGCCATACAAACGGACGACAGAAAAATCAATTTTTAGCCGTACGCTCACCAATTTTCTACTGATTCTCTGAATCAAAAAGAAAACCGATTCCCTAAGAAATGTTTGAAATAGGACTATGATCTCTTGAGTTAAAATGATAACCTTAAGATGACATAACTCCTGGACACGTCTGATTTCGAAAATTCCCTCACAAATTTCTTTTATTCTTCAATGGAAAGAAGAAGAAGAATTTGTTATGGAATTTAGATTATACTTGCCTCAGAAGCGCGAGCAAACATTAAAACATTAAAAACATTAATGACGAACCGAATAATCATAAGGCATTATTCGTACGATAATTTTCGCGATACTTACGACATTTTTAGTTACTTTCGATACTTACGATAATTTTACGGCTAAAATTAAATTACGATAATTTTCGCGTAGGTTTTTAATATTTTTTCTTAAACGGAGTTAAGACAAATGTGACAGAAGTAAATTAAAAGTATTAGAATTAGGAAAAAAGAAAGTAATACATTAAAAGTATTTTTTTAAACAACCTTTACGACATCAGGGAGTTCCAGTGGCAATATCCTGGCTCCGTCTTCAGACCTTCGTCATTATGTATAATGGAAAGTACTCATGACAGCAAAACAAACGAACCTAAACTCGACTATCTTAGCACTTTCCTTCAGGGAGTTCCAGTGGTAAACTCCTGGCTCCATCTTCAGACCTTCGTCATTATGTGTAATGGAAAGTACTCATGACAGCAAAACAAACGAGCCCAAACTCGACTATCTTACCACTTTCCTTCAGGGAGTTCCAGTGGCAATATTCCGGCTCCATCTTCAGACCCTCGTCAGCATGTGTAATACGTATTGTAATTAGCTCATCTAGATACAGGCCTTAGTTGACTTAGTTAGATGAATTTTAGGCAGGTGCCAAACACGATGTGACGGTTTCTCTGAACTGTTCATGTTTGATTCTTGAACTTGTTTGGTATAATTAGTCGTAACCATTGTAATAAGTACTTATATATAAAATAAAAAAATAAATGGAAAGTACGCAAGACAACAAAACGTACTAGCCCTAATTAGACTGTCCTACCATTTGCCCTTATGGATTCATAGTCTCTAAATCCCGACTTTATCATCAAATCAGCTCGATGGTAACATAATATTGCACATTCACCGCACAGTTACATAAGTATGACAAATTTCTGCTCAATCGGATATCAGCAAATAGTTAAAAAATGGTTTGCAAATATTGAAACGGACAACTTGCATACGAACATTGCAAATTAATATAAATCTTCATTATATATAATAAAAAAACTGAAGTGAAATTAGTCCTTTCGAATGACATTGCGACCTATTTCGCTTCCCTACAACTCATTCTTAACAACCAGATGAAACATATTTTTTCTCTTATTACTCCTTGGTTAACCAGATATGTGGTTTTGTTATTTACTTTTGTTATTACTTTTGTTATTTGTTATTTTGTATTTTGATCATCGTGTTAATTTGACAACTTAAATGATTACTCATCCCTAACATTTTCGCCTTTTCATGTAGTTTATTACATCTTTCTTCTATGGTCTGCGCTATAACGAAAGCTAGTAAAATTTGCATTAAGGCGACATGAGACCTCAGAAAAATATCAGAAATGGGCGGACACGCGAAAAAATAGGCGAAGTCTATTTCGTAGAGTTTGACCAATAAAAATCCAGCATTGACGAAGCGTCAAGCGCAGATTCCACGTCCGCTAGCGCCGGGAACCAGACGCATACTAAACGGTCAATCGCAGCGCTAGCGCAGAATAACTATCTTTAGGCAGTGGTGGTATAAGGGTGTTAATGGCAAATCATAATTAGCGTAACTCTTAGAGCTCTCTCTCGTTTTAATTAATTGTAATTAATTTAGGGTATAAATAAAAAATTTGGCTAAGTGCTGCCCTAGAGAATTAACCAGTCAATAAATTGAAATTATAATAAAACACACTCACCGCTTACATTGTAGGAGTAAACGCGTCTGAAAGTTGTCGAAGTCAGTTTAAAGCCTTAATGTCCAAGGCAATGTGCAACTTTTTTGAGTCCAAAATTTAAATTGGTTCCTTATCGAGGGAATCACTTAGAAACTTAAATATTTCAAACAACTCATAACACTAAAATTCCTCAGATATGGTCGTTCCCAGGTATCATGTCGCCTTAATTGTTCAATTTAATTGCCGGATATGTTTTTAGAATTTTGTGCGACGTTAATATGCGCACATTGATCCCTCAGTCAACGCGTTTACACTTCGGTAGAAAAATCATCGAATCATTCGATGAAATAAATTAACTCACGGTGCAAAATTCAAATCATCCAATCCAAATCATCAACAGCGTGAGAAGTTATTAAAATTAAATAGTTATTTATCGGTTCAATGATATTTTATATTTCCAACACCGATCAAACAGTAATAAAATTACAGACCCAAAATAAATGGCCAATTCTGATTAACAATATGAAAACCTTTTTTGAGGAAAATATTACAGTTCTGGTCTAAAAATAAAGGCGGATAAAACTAGGAAATTTAAAAAAGTAGTTCTGGTTTTAAAAGTTGATCAGACACAGCTGTGCAATTTTCAATTAAAATCAAAACCTCCACCCACTCGAAATTCACAAACGAGCTTCACTTCAAGTAGAAAAAAAAACTAATTGTAAACACCGGCTACTTATTGGGCGGAGATTTGAATTGAAGCCAGGCTCGTTCAAAAGGCAAGGGTTAAAAAATTGAAACATAAATCACAATTCTTACTTTTAATTAATTTCATTTCGCGAAGAAAGTGTTCTGATCGGACGTCTGGAGGGTGCCCCCCCTCCCCCTCCCTCCTCCCCACCCCCTTTCCCTCTTCCACAAAGTCCACCAACATTTAACGGAGGGGGCCAAGAGGGCTGAGAGGGTTGAGGAAAAGTGTGGCCATCGTTGTGAGGGCGAGTGGGCGGCAGTTGAGATTTCAAGATAGAGGTGGTGACAGCAAGGTGTTTACAGAGCCGTACTTACTTAAAAATTAAGATTCGAAAGGCTCTTCAATTACAATTTATTAGCGACTTGCAATAATAAAATCCAGCATACTACAATATACAAAACACAAAACTTTCTTTTCTTTTTAAGTGTATTCTATTTTTTACACTCTATGTAATAGTAATTTATGTTAAATTTATATGCCGATTTTTTAATGGACAGATTTTAGGAAATTTATTTTTATATTTCAATTTCAATTTATTTCCAAAAAATTTTAACAGATTGTAGAAACGTAATATATAGGTATATTTAAATTAGAGCCTAATAGTCCGTTTTTACAATATCCAAATTTATCACCACGTACATACAGTTCAACGTTCTTCATTATTGCTTTTATGACATGTCGATAAGCAACATATAATAATTGTCAAATTAACACGATAAGTACCTACTGGCGATACTCAAAATCATTTTTAAGATGTAATTACTAAAACCACAAATTAAAATAATCAATATAAATAATCAAGAAATACACAATCAGAAAAAGTTTGAATAATTCAAAAATGCTACTTAAAAAAAATGTAAAAAAAAAAAAATTGCTCGATTGAATAAAAAGTTTTGTCTAATAAGAATTATTTAGGTTATTATTTGAATAAGCTTTCCACTTAATTTGTTTTTAAACTTTCCGGTAGCCTTAAAGTAATATGGCCCGGAGTATTTTGTGCCTTGCCTTGCTGTGTTTAGTTTAGTACCATGGTATAAAAAAAATGAATTTATTTCTCTTATTTTTAGTATTTGTATCTGAAAACTTTTTATAACGTGCTTCTTTATTCTTAAAAAACTCAGTCAGTAACTTAAAGAGATCGAGTGAGGTTAAAGTGAGGATCCTTAGCCTTTTAAAAATGGGTCGACACGACTCATCCCTTTTCACCTTTGCAATTATTCGTACTGCTTTCTTTCAAAGTATAAATATGGGTTCCCTATGACAAGCATAACAATTTCCCCAGATTGTAATGGCATATCTTAGGATAGCTTCAATATAGCTGAAATAAACATTTCTTGTTTGCAATTCATCTAACCACCTTCTTTCCATACTTTTTTTTGTTTTTCTCTGTTAATGACACATCTACAGACCAACGCCTTTTTTATAGACACCTCGATAAAATTTTTACAACTAGCCGTTCTCTCAATTTGGCGGTTACAGGAAAAACACGTTTCAAATTAATATATAGATGAGCAGAACTGTTTCAAATGCGGCCCTGTCGAATGGAGAGGGTTAACGGCGCGGCAAGCGGCGCGGCGCGGCGCGGCCCCCGAGAGGGTTAAATTTTAATACGCAGATACCGAACTGTATTTATTGCATTTGGAGATTTACAGTTATCTGGCGCGATCTTTGATTATTTAATTTGGGAACGGGGTGGCTGTTGGCAGCCCTGAGCAGCGAGATCTCGCGGGGGCGGAGTGGGGGCGCCAGCTTAATTGAACATGTTGCCAAGTCAAGCCAAGCCAGGGCTGGCGATGAGACCTTTCCGGTAATTGCCGATAAATTTCGGCCGCCTATTCTGCTGCCTTAACAGATCGAAGATTCGAATGGAATAATTTAAATCTTAGAGGGGCCTTAATTTTGATTATGTTTCTGTCCTAAAGTCATTAAATTATTTCATCGCACCCCAAACTTTTATTCAAATTGACATATTTGTCACTCTTACTTTTAAGGTAAAAATCACACTTCTGTAATGCTATTGACTTTGAATTTAGTGTACTTGTGGTCAGCCGTAAGGTTAGCTGAAAGATATTGCTTAAGGTTAGCTGTTATATATTGCTTTTAAACAATAAGCTCGCCCTTTTGGTTAACCAAATAAAGCTACTTGTTCCAATGACAAACACGATGAGAAAAATGTAATACAATACAATACAATCAACTACTCCAGTAGATAGGCAGTAGATAGTCACAAAATTAATTGCTAAAAATATAATTATTAAAAACATAACTATCATGATAGTTGTCATGGCTGAAATATTATATTTAATATTATCCACAAACAAATAATCAAAATATACTAATGTGATTTAAGAGTCAGGGAGAATAATATATTAAAATAGAATTGCAAATTCTATGAAGAATAATCAAAGAAAATTTATTTTATTGTCAATCCAGCAATATGCCTTCGTATTTTTTTTTAAATGAATAGATATATAATAAATTATATAAAAATTAGAATGTCAGCTATCAAAATACCATTATGTTTAAAACTTTACACATTTCATTAATCATCAACATGGAAAATAAAGTCAGAATTTTCAAACGCCCTCCTCCTCGACTTTCGAACTTTCGAACTCCTCAATGGTCAACAGCACAGACATAAAATTTTGTATACGCATAAATTTATGATGGCCCGTATTAAGTTTCACCATGAAATGGCTGCTGCACTTATAAAAAATTGAAGTAATTTTATTTTTGTTAAAATTTTGTTTTATTAGCGAATTAAAAAAAAACCGCATATTTTTCGTAACAATGAACATTGAAATAACTTATTTTTACCAAAATTATGACTAGGGTTAGTCAGCCGAGTTACAGAAATAACGATGACCAAAACTCTATCCGGAAATAAATGTTGTAAAATTTAAGATGGCTCGTCGTCAATTTTCGCCGCTATTTCGCGTGGAAGAGCGGTTTTTTTTCAGTTTCTCAGATGAATGCTTATTAAGGCGGCCATATTTCTTTTGACTCTCTGATAGCGGCAGTCACGCTAATTGTTTGCTTTTAATTATTTTCAGCTTCAATAACCCTCGCTTTGTTTCAGAGCCCACTTTTTTTAAGGCTGTCCCCTCCCCACTTGGACTCATCGCTTCTTTACATGGCCTGTCAGCGCCCTTGTTGTTATTCCAAATTGGGACTCAAGTGTTCAGTTTTTTCAGAGGTTTTCGCCTTCAAATTTAGGACTTTTTTAATTACTGTGCTAAAAAGCGTTCGACAGAGTGAAACGTAGCGAACCAATAGAGATTCGCCTTGAACAACACGCGGAGCGGAACTCTGAGGTCGAAGTTACCTGAAGTTTAATAGATACATTTACATTTACATTTACGTCGTGTCCAATTGGCGGCTAAAAACCGCTCTTGGACGTATCAAAATATTTGTGTTTTAAGTAGTAAGTGTCATTACTACTTTAATCTTTACGTTACACAAATATATTAATTTTAAAAAATATATAGTATCTAAGAAACTTTGGAACCTACTAAAAGTTATTCGTAGTATGAATCGTATTACAAAACAAATTAAAAAAATAGTCAATAATTCGAATGGCTACCTACTAAACACACAATAATTAAATAGTCAGTTAAAAAGTTGAATAATCAAAGCAGAAGCCGAACAATTGAAATAGTCAATAAATCAAATATATACGTACTAAAAACTGTACATAGTAACATCCAAAGTAATAAGTAAATTGTTAAGTAATCAAACTAAAGCTAAATCTCACATTTAAATACTAAAAGTACATATATAATTATCATTCAAATTGGTACAATATTTGCAAAGTCATGGCCCTCGAATTCGGTCAGATTATAGAAAGGGTGGCCTATCAGCATCTCCTTAATGTTTCTTTTAAATTGTCCTTTATTAGTCCTAAATATATCCTTTATTGCACATTTTAATAAAAAAATATACAAAGTACAATCTCTTACAGACAACCTCCGTTGAAGTATAGGAATTTAGTTGTCAGTAAAGTATAATAAATGAAAAAAACTTATACATAACAAAAAATAATCGAATAACAAACAAAAAAACGTAAAACAATAATAGGTTTGGATTTTGAGAATATCCGTAAGGAGCGGAGGATAGAAGAAGACGGAAGGAAACATAGGATAAGCAGAAATTTAGTGGCGTGAAATGCTTTTTCAGAGACACTTAAAAAGTAGAAACCGTTTGTGTGTTTCTGATATGACGGGAGCTGTTTCCATAGTCCAGCTGCATGAACCACGAAGGAATACGTAAAAAAAAGGAAAATTATGAGTAGGAATCGCAATTTTACTATACTGACTGAAACGAAGTGGCCCTGACTTCCTGAGTGAATTATTCGATTAGGTGGCAGGGAGAGGTAGGATTGTTGATGATGTTATAAAAAAAGGAAAGAATGCAGGTTTCTACGTTCACGTATTCGAAACCAATAAATTCTGTTTTATACTCTGTTTCGAAAATCGTTTCTTGCTTCGATTCGTTTGGGAACAGGCCACAATATTATAAAATGGTTTTTCACCCGATATTTCGGCGATGTTGCAACCACCGTTGTCCAGGGTAGACTGCAAGCGGCATGGTGGGAGCGGTTTGCCACCTACCCGCAGAACGACGGATTAACGGCGCTTCAGTCTACCCTGGACATCGGCGATTTCAACATCGCCGAAATATTGAGTGATACAAAATTCACGACGTAAATTCGTTTATAAACCTTCTTAAATTTAAAAAAAACCGCTATGGTCCGATTTCATAAACCACAATACGGCATTAGTATTTTTTTATTTTCATAAAAAAATTACATCTATCGTTTTTCCCGTGTCCCTTTAAATGTTCCCTAGGTCTGATTTTGAAGCATTATTCGACGTTGTTCTTATATGTTTCGGCAAAGCATTCCGGAAACAAGCTCCTTGAAGGTACTTTAACTTTATTAGATAGTTTATTTTAAACGTAATTTATGTAATTTTATTGAAATCCTTAGCCGGTTTTATCTGTTGTAAATCTGTATACATTATTTTTAATGTTGTAACTCTGTAATACTGTGTGATTTCATAATGAAGAATTAATATTATGTACCCTAACAAATATTACCAATATTTAAAAAAATAATATTTCTATAATAAGCTAGTTGGTAGGAATTCCAACTCTCGGTACAGTCAACTTAATTTTACATAATTTGCCTCATAGTATACTTCTTAGTATTATAATTCATTATCATACACAGACTGATTTTTTTTCAATTTTTAAAACAAATAATAATTAAATTTATACATAAAACCTTTAAATTTAATTTAAGCTGCTAAAATACCTAAGTAGCTATAAATGAAAGATACACATATACAAAATATAAAACTGGACGTCAGTTGTAGAATAGTCAAATTAGAATAATGCAAATATAAAATTACAATAATAAAAATAGCGAAAAAGTGAAGACAAATTTATTATAATAATCAATCTTTGATAATCAAAATTATTAGATTTAGAAACTAGAACTATTGTCTATTACGATACCTAAATAGACAATAGTTCAAAAAAAAATATAGCAAAAATATTCAAAATAAAAAAAATGAAATAATTTTTGTTTTGTTTGAAAAACGTTACTGCACACAGAATAGAGTACAACATGATGGGATTATTGCCATGTGGAATATCTTACGAGCATACCTTCAATGTTATAAGGACAAGATTTTTGTCAATGTTTATGTAGGCAAAGTAATATATAACAAGTGTAAATATACAAATAAATCAGTACAATTACATAATACACATAATAATGAAAATAATAATATGTCAATTCAATATCAAAGGGATGAATGTGTTATAAGGATAAGACAGGAAACGAATGTGAGTGGAGGTGTGGGGTATTTACATACATTGTTATGAGAGTATACGATAATATGACTACATCAATATCCTTTTTATATGAGTACACAATTCAGCGAGGGTTAAAAATTCAGCCGTCACTTCTGCGTGTGATAGTTTATATTGGATTTCATATCCAATATTGGATCGCTCACATTCCGCCGCGGGTAGGTTGCATCCAATGATGGACGGGTCACATCAGTCGGATTAACATAATTAACGGTAGCAGACAACCAGTCAGGTTGAATTTAGAAAAAATACGAAATACAAGAGTAACCAAAGTTACATTGTGTGGAAAGTGTTGATCTGAAGGAGCATACAATAACACGAAGTATATGTAGACGATTGTAATAATGGTTTTAGTTGTAGAGTAGTCCTGTATTGTTTCTCGCTAAAGGAGGTTTAGGTAGGTCCGGATTCTGAATATTTGTATTTGTTATGTTAAAAGGCATTTTCTCAATACAAGAGGTCATTCATATAATAGTTATCGATGACAAGAGGTATGAATTTTGTAATTTAAAATGCCCAAAATTGTGTAAAATTGCCCCCTCCCATTGTTATGCGCACACCCCCCCTCCTGCCTTAATTAAATGAAATTCATTTTAATAACGAGACACTGTACTAATCCATTTTTTTCTACAGCTCCAATATTTTGACTTCAGATTCCCACCGAATGCAACCAGACTAGCGTTTCTATATCCCAGAGTCATTTAGAAATATTCAACGCAAGGTTTAGCTCGTGCCCGCAAGGCACATTAAAATATAATAGTTTCGGTATTCGTTTATCTTTGGTACTTTTTTGAACTGAAAAGCTTTTGTTTTTTTAAATGAATCACACCGCTTACTTGACCTCTCAGGAGTCTATGTTTTAATTTTAAGGATTAGTCCGAGCCTATAGAGCACATTTATAAGCTTAGAACATTTGATTTTTTTCAATATTTTTGATTTATTTTAAACTTTATATGAATCATACCGCTTGCTTGACCTCTGCGGAGTATATACTCCAACCATTTTAAATATTTTACCTTATTTGACCCCTCAGAAGTCTATGTTTCAAACTTCAATTCAATCAAGCCGTTTAACTTGAACCGCGTCCACATAGAGATATAGAAACACATTTCATTGATGGTAGGTATATTTTATCATAAAATAATGTGACTTTTAGCCCTCGTCTCTTATACTATTAAGGAAATGGTCGATCAGAAAACAAATTGGTGACAATCGGCTCGAGGGAATATCTCGAGCCCGACAGTGCCGCGGGCCACCCTCCACATCTGAGTGGGCTGGCTCGACGGCTTATTGAAGAGCCACCAGTCTGTCAAGTCTTTGTTGTACTGTTTGTCTGTTTGCTTCCTCTAATGAAGGCAATTGACGTTCGGGGTGCAATTTAGATTTTATTTTGACGTGACAACGTCAATCATGATATTTGTGCCAGGGAATAAGCTACCTTCCTGTGATTTCTGGCAGACAGTGTCCTTACCCCTAAAAAGTTAGTCTGTGTTAAATTGACGCAATAGTGACATAAGTATTGCTCTCTATTTCTAAATATAGCTAATCAATTGCATTCTAAATATAGATAGCAAATCTGACGTGTATTCCAGACACACGTCACTCGGACCTACAGCTAAGTGTACGTGTCGATAAGGTATGTGCCACTAATTTTGAAATATTCTCGTAAATATGAAAAACCTTTATTCGTAAGCATAATATGGACATGTGTCAAAGCTGCTTTAGAGTATGTTTAAATAATTCAACAGATTCGAATATAGTAAAAACTGTCCTATTCACTTAATTCCTCTTCTTTTCTCGAAGTGCCTCTGCATTACTGGAGGTTGGCCGTAGCTCTGAATACTTTTCTCGGTCTTGCGCCATCGGGAAAAGCTGTCCCGTACTAGTGATCCCGGTCCAGTTTTCCACCCGGGGATTCTTAGCACCCCTGACCCTTTTGACTTTTCCATTGCTAACTACTAGGGATATATAGTGCAGTGGTCTCCCGTTGTCTTCTGCACCAGACGTTTTAAGTCTATTTAGGACCTTAGGCCGCTGAGACCTCTTCAACCGGTTGCCAAATTGGGAATGGTTATACCGCCATTGACTTCGTCTTTTGCTATATACTTTTGCTTCCCATTATAATTAGACCGATATGCAAACGGCGATCGAGTACATTCGGGACGCATCCTGTGTCAATCGCAGGTTAATCTAGACTGCATAATTGCACTTTATTCACTACATTTAATAATTATAATTAATATTTATTGTTGGGATTTTTTTTAATATATGCTGTCACTATGAATTTTAATTTGGAATTTAAATTCACTTAACACTAATGTTTAAAACCTAATGTTTAAAACCTAATTAATAATTAAAAGATTTGATTTGTGATAAAAGCACTATTTATGTAGGTATATTTAGTTGAATTTTTGGAGAAGTGTAAATTTTTTGATCCTTTTTTATATAAATAATAATAATAAGTACATAATTAGCGCATATGTTATTTCATTTATATATATATATATATATATATATATATATATATATATATATATATATATATATATATATATATATATATATATATATATATATATATATATATATATATATATATATATATATATATATATATATATATATATATATATATATATATTAAAAATAACGCTAAACTATTTTAATAATAATAATAATACGAGTCAAATTTACGCATGATTATCTTTTATGTACGTTACATTATGATTATCTTTCTAGTTGAGAATGCATCCTATACTTGTTATTTCGCACAAGATCATGTCTTGCTGTCCGAGACTCCAGAGCCTGCAACGCTTAGCGTGTGTAGCAGCCACTGGATGTATGAGAACCACACCATCGGCCGCACTAGAGTACCTACCTCCTAAACATGAGACCTCTGGATCTTGTCATCCAAGAGGAGGCTAAGGCAGCCGCTCTAAGACTAAGAGCAAATGGACTGTGGAAACAAAACACAGAAACACCACACTCAAAAATTCTGAAACGGGTTCTAGAAGAAATACCTCTTCTGGACGCACCCATGGACAGGATAATATGCCATCATGTCTTTGATCGAAGATACAAAATCCAACTCATTGCAGAACCAGCAGATCACTCTGGTACAAATGAAGTAAGGATATACACAGATGGCTCCAAAACCACTCAAGGTACCGGAGCCGGCGTCTTCTCAAATGATCTAAACATCAAAATATCAACTACCCTAGGCAACCTAAATACGATCTTCCAAGCAGAATGCATTGGCATCACCAGAGCAGCACAAGCAGTTGCAGCCAAAGATGTCGGAGACCTAAGCTTGAAATTTGTCTCCGACAGTGCCTCCGTGCTACAAGCGCTAGCAAAAAATACTATAACCTCTGTCCTTGTACTGGAATGCCACAATGCGCTCCAATCCATTGCAGGGTCAAATAGAGTGACCCTGCAATGGATTAAAGGGCACAGCGACTCACTGGGAAACGACGCGGCAGACGAACTGGCCAAAAGGGGATCAAAGGAAATATTATATGGACCGGAACCCTTGATGCCCATTCCCCAGGCCCAAATAAAAACATGGCTACGCAGGAACACCGAAGAAACCCACCTTACAGAATGGAAAAAGAACGCAGGATGCAGGCAAACAAAGAACGCGGTTCCGGAAGCATCCAAAAAACTTGCCCGCAACCTCACCAGATTAAAAAGGGACAAAATCCGTAAAGTCATAGGTACTATGACAGGCCACTGTCCCCTAAACAAACACCTGTTTACCATAGGTGTGACAGACAGCCCTCTATGCAGAGGATGCATGGAGGAAGAAGAAACGCCACAGCATGTGCTCATGGAATGCAGGAGCGTGGCAGAGCAACGGGCAAGAATACTACAATCTCCAGCATCTGTCCCGGAGGCCTGTAGCAACCCAAACAGGCTGCTAACCTTCTGGGACAGCCTGGGTTGGCTGGAGTAACATAAATGGAAACATGAGCCACGCACAACGGCCCAATCAAGAGGTCAAGTGCGGGAAAAAGCCCAGACAAACTAAACTAACTAAACTATGTCTTGCTGTCGTATGGTGTAGAGCTTTGGGTCGTGCCGCTGACCAGGATAGCGTTTAAGGTTCGCTCTGGAGATCACATCGCACAACTACACGCCATGCAACGTGACGCGACTCTTTGCGGCAATTCGGTTATGTTATACACGAAACGTCTAGATTTGGAGTCACTGTTCAAAATATATTTTTTTTGTAATCGTGATACAGCGCCAATCCCGCAAGAATTAGCCTTCAAATATAATATAGGCCGATCCGAACAATAGCGTATAAACCAGCCTCAAATCGATTTTACTCGTATTTTTTACGACTTTCAAAATTTTCTAAATAAAATAATGTTACAGTGCAGTCGAAGTTATTTTTTTTTTAACCTAAATAAAATATATAAATACAATATAACATAGTATATAAATATAATATAATATAAACATTTACTTTAACGTGTACATCAATACATATGCACGTACATCAAAACTCTCCCTCACACACACACACACACACATATATACAAATACATTACACATACACACATATATACAAATACGCACATATATACGCATATATACACACATACAAAAACATATGCACTTATATACACACATATAAGCACGTATACACACACGCAAACACATATGTGTACATAGCCACACACACAACCTCCCACCGTCTCCATGACACCGTCAGTAACTATACATACCTACATATACGCATACACAAAAATAATTCTCAAGTCATATTTACTATGTTTTGTATTAATACATGGTCACAAAACAAATAACAATACTTCAATAAAAATAAACATAAATTTGTAATTCACAGGATATCCATACCCGGTTTTATTTATCGAAATATATATTTTTTTTAAATGTTTACTTTGTCATACTGTGTTTTTTCCTTATTAAATAAAATAAATAAATTAAGACAAAATGTACGATTTCTAAATTGACGACTAAGTATGGCTGCACTGAAATCTGGCAAAGAATCATAAGAAAGTGTTTTTTTTTTGCCACGAAATTCTCAAACATTTTAGTGTAATTTTTCGACTTTCGACCGAAACGCAATCAGAATCAGACCCACGCTTTGGTGCTGAAACCTCGACATCTAATGAGGATATTGGTATAATTTCATACAGTCATTGATTATATATGGTATTAGATTGCTGAATGCCATACTAAGTTTTGGCAACCTTTTTGCTCCGGTGACTCCTATTTGGCGCTGAGAGCATTGTCCGGCGAAACCAACAGAAATTTATTTGGCTATCTATAATTACAGTCATAATGAATGTTTTTTTATAAAGGACTGATTGATTATAACAACCCAATAATTAAGGTAATGATAACAATAATAACATTCATTTATTAGTGGCATTTATCATTTTTTGATATAGGCTGATTACATTAAAGAAATTATAAGGAGAAATAGAATGCTATCTTAGTCTATCTGAAGGTTAAAGTGCTTAATTATTACGTATTGAAAAACGTATACAAAACAAAACAAAATACGTATTGATGAAAATAATAAGAGTTTTAACAAATAAAGAGGGTTCAATAAATCGTTTGTTATTATTTTATAATTTTATTTCGAGATAGGATACCGTATAAGTCTGTATATAACGACATCAACACTGCGTCGCCATACTGCCATAACGTGAACGCCGGCATTACGGAACATAATTTATTTATTTATTTATTTTTGTTTATTCACTTATTACTAATCAACATAACAGTAAAACCAAGGCATTGAGAAGTAAAATTAATAAAGATATTACCTTTAACTATACAAATAGAATGACACTTATAATACTCTAGCTATCATGTAATAATAAATAATTAATAGCTTGCAATTTAAACAAGTGATGGTTGGCGGTAAAAATATCGAAATCTGGTGCCATCGAGTGAATTTCATTTAAGCGCCGCAAAGCACGCGCCAACAAGTTCCACCTCGTAAGGTTAGTGCGCGAGAACGGCTCCGCGAAAAGATGGTGCGATCGAGCACGGAGATAATTATTTGGTATGAATAGATCCACCTTGGCTAGTAAGCTAGGGTTATCAGTTTTACCACGAATTAGATTGAAAACATAGGACATGGTCAGCATTTCTCTTCTGAGACAGAGAGAATTATAGCCAACCATGCCTGTGATAAATGCAGTCGGATACAAAAATGGATAATATCCGTACTGCTTGAAGTACAGAAATCTCAAAAAACACTTCTGTACCTTTTCCAGCATGAGGGTATAAGTATCTTTACGTGGATTCCAAATAGCTGCATTCGTTTCCATGCGGCTTCTAACAATCGAGTTGTACAACGTGCGCATAACCCGAATATTATTGAAGTGAGAAGATTAATCAATGTTTAGAACTATGAGTGCCTGAATCTACACGTTTCATAGTATAATCGCGTTTCATAGTATAATCCTAGCTGCCAAAACGTAGTACGACGTTGAGCGATCTAAAACGTTATATAATCAATGATATTATATCTATTGACCTGTGAGAACGAGTATAATTGCAATGCTTGATTTAATTTATCGTTTGTTGTTGTATAATTATTTTATTATGAGATAGGGTATGCTTATATTAAATTTATATTAAAACTTATTTGTATATTTTGGGCTCGATTGCGTTCTTCGTGAACTAAAATCGGAAATTAGTCAGTGTGAACGAGACAGGGCAATACGCTAGAGCAGAGTGTGAGATGACCGATTGTCACTTTTTCGCATTAAAACTGCCCGCCAAGGTCAAATCTTACACCGCACGAAATATGCTCGAATTTATTCGGACGAGTGTAAGTTCGGCAGGTAGTATTTATCGACGATCGTTCGTTTCATATCCCGCTCTAACGTATTGCTCTGTCTCGTTCGCTTGGAATAATTTTAGTTTTAGTTCACAAAGAAACGCAATCGGGCCCATTGTCTCCTATTAGTGCCATCTACACATTACGTTTCGTAGTAAAATCCTAGCTGCCAAAACGTAGTACGGCGCTGAATAATCTAATCGCCTATATAATTAAGGCGACATGATACCTGGGAACGACCATATCAGAAGAATTTTTATTTTATGAGTTTCTTGAAAAATATTAGCAATAATCAAAAAAAGTGAATCCCTCGATAAGGAACCAATTTAAAACTTGGACTCAAAAAGGTTGCTCATTGCCTTGGACATTAAGGCTTTAAACTGACTTCGAAAACTTTCAGGCGCGATTACTCCTACAATATAAGCGGTGAGTGTGTTTTATTATAATTTCATTATATTGACTGGTTAATTATCTAGGGCAGCACTTAGATTTTTTTTATTTAGGCCCTAAATTAATTACAAATAATTAAAACGAGAGAGCGCTCTAAGAGTTGCGCTAAATATGCTTTGCCATTAACACCCTTATAGCACCACTGCGTAAAGATAGTTATTCTGTGCTAGCGCTGCGATAGAACGTTTAGCATGTGCCTGGTTCCCGGTGCGTGCGGACGTAGAATCTGCGCTTGACGCTTCGTCAACGTTGGATTTTTATTGCTCAAACCCTACGAAATTGACCCCGTCTTTTTTTCGCGTGTCCGCCTTTTTCGGTTTTTTTTCTGAGGTCTCATGTAGCCTTAATGATACAATTTATATTTTTTGATAAACTTGATGAAATAATATTCCAGCGCGGCGCGGTTTGGTTTTATTTTCTTGGCGAATATTTTGCTCAAATTTTAATACCAAATAAAGCGTGCGCATTTGAATGTCTCCTGCGGGATCAGCCAGCCATACAATTTTAATTACTTACATATAAGCAAACACATATATTTTTGGGATTCGCCTCTCCCTCGTAATCAGCATACCGACAACGATTCGGTTTCAACCCCTCAGAGGCCGCGAGGCAATAATGAGAATATAAATTATGCAATATTGGCAGTACATTGCAGACTCGCGCGTAACGAAGTCTGGGGCCGAATGGGTTATACACAGATGCTAGTTAAGAAACGTATTACAGTTGATGAAAATAATGTGTATGAAGATGAATATTTTTCATAAATAGTTACTGGAACCTTTCGTAGGCAAATGGAGTGGCTACACCATTAGACGATATCGGGTTATTCACATTTTCCCTCTACTCTTTTGTGCAATTCATTCAAACATGCCTTCTTACGGTCTCATGAAAATCTATCACTGGCTATATACATCCGAATTCATTAGCTTTCAGCTGAATCGGTTTAAGGGTTTGTGCGCTATCGCTACACACAGACACACAAGACATACAAAAAATAGGTATTTTAGTTTTATTAAATAGTTTAAACGTTATTTTTTGTAATTTCATTAAAATCCGTAATCGGTTTTATTTTAAGTAATCTATAGTATCATAAAGTAATTTACTGTGTAATTAATACGGTGAGATTTCAAAAAAAAAAATAAAGAAAAATACGCAGTCACACCGAGAGAATTCAATCTGGAAATGGTCTTAATCAATGGTCAATATCTCAAAATGGATATTTCGGTCTTCGTTTCGAAAAAAAGCGCGTTCATTCGTTCAGCGTATATATATCCCTATTCGTTGGTTGGTGAGCCTTAAAAGTAAAAATAACAAAGAATAATCAGACTTAAAATGCAGAAATGGAGTACTCACACGCTGTTGTGAGCTTTACAATACCCACTTAAATAGTATTGATATTTATTTCATAATCCTATAACCATTTACAAATACATGAAACCCTAGCCAATATAAAAACTGACTATTTTTAGCTATTTTGTCATGATTATTACTAATATTATACTTTATATACGCTATTATTACTAGTATATGCATTTTTTCACTCCACATCCACACAGTCATTACAATTACAAACACACATTCATACATACACAAACACATCCTAAACGCAAGCCTCTTATGTAGTAATAAAATTGTAGGTATTTTAGTTTTATTAAGTAGTTCAACGTTATTTTCTGTAATTTCATTGAAATCCGTAATCCGTTTTATTTTAAGTAACCTATAGTTTCATAATGTAATTTACTGTGTAATTAATACTGTGCGATTTCTAAATAAAAAAAATATAAACAAAACCAATCAAATGTACATTAATAATAATATCGTATATTTCTAACGCCGTCTAATAACGTATATTTCATTGTTTTCCTAAAATATACAACCGGTATTTTAAAACTATAACAAAATCAACTTTTTTTAAATGTATTTTATTAATAATTCAAATTTTTCGAAATATTTTTTTTAGTTTCTATAGTGGCATTTTATTACGACTGTTGTTTGTTACTTCTTCTTAAAGTGTTTTACACAAATCAGACCGGCGTCAGCCAATGGATTGTGCATTCTTACCAACAGCCGGGAGAGTCTGGAAACAGTACTGTTTCCTTAGAGCGGGGGTAGTTGTTCATCTTACCGCAGCTGCTCTTGAAACGACCAATCGGCTACCCGATTCCGTCGATAGATTCGGTAGACACCGTATCACCGCTTCGTAAGGGAGAGGACTGCGCAAGCTGTAATCAGTCGGGAGACCTGTAACCAGTCGGGAGATCGGAGTAATCTGGTTGCAACTGGAAGTAAGGGCGCGATTGTCGGACCGCTGGGTGATTAACCTGGTTATCTCGCGGCAATGCGTTGGCTTCTTACGAGTATATGGCGTAACTAGACGGTGGGCGGTTTGGTCCTAAGTCTTCTGCGCTCATCTCGGGAGACAGAACGATCTAATATCGTTAAAACTTCCTGACGTGACTGGTTGACCTTGGGTCACTCGACCCCGTGTGGCACTACGGGCAAAGAACGCCCAGGTCCGCGATAAATTCAAATTGAATTACCGCTGAAATACAACGGGTAGAGGTTGCGTAAACGACTTCGGACCATCGGGAGGACCGATGGTATCCTGAAGGTTAATTCCAGACGGAGATATCCTTCCAAAAATAGGGGGTGGGACTGCCCGCTAGGTACCTTTCCCGGTGCCTCGCCGTAAGGAGTTGGTCTCTAATGGGTTGCTAGTGAACTAGACAATAGATTGTCTTGTCCCCAAGTCTTCTACTCTCATCCCACGGCTAAAAGAACGATCTATATCGTTATACCAGCCTGGGGTGACGGGTTCGCCCGTTGTAGTCGACAGCTCTAGTTGTGGAACACTGCAGGATCAAGACCACCTCCTATCCTGACCGCAGTTGTCAACCCCTATCTCACACCAATATCTATAAGAGACGAATGACAAGATGACTCAGGCTGCATACTTTGGCAGAGCCTTTCCTAACCTGGCCAAGACACGTTAAAGAACGAACATAGCATAAATTACAGTTATGTTATTTTTAGAACACTTCTATTTCGATTAATTTCAGAAGCGCATTTACCGGGGGGAAATATCTCGCCTCGGCAAACAAATCAAACGGGCAAATGCGACTCTTTCAGCGCTGAAAAAACGAAAGAAATCGAGCGAGGCTTTCAGGAAACGCGGCGCGACGACGGCGGCCCTCTTTCATTGTATTGTATCCGTGGAAAGTTCTGGATGACTTATTAATTAATTTTCTTTCATCGTTGCATTCAATCCCTGGACCGGGCGTCTGGAGGATTTTCACGCCCTTTTCCTTGTGCTATTTAAAAAAATTACATTTAATATGTTTTTTTGGTAATAATTTCATCCTGGTTTTATTTCAATTTGATTATTTAACTATTTATTGCTATGTTATTTTCCGTTCATAATTATTTTTTAACCTTTATCACGGATTATTGATTTTTAAGCTATTGCATAGCTTTTATCGCGGGCCTGGCCAGCGCGGCGACCGAATGAAGAAATTTCTTAACGAAAATTAATGATTTTTAAACTGATAATTACGTCTAAACCAGTACTGCTTACGATTCGAAAAAAATATATGTTAAACAAGAACATTTTACTAATATTCTTAGCTTTGAATATTTTAGATTTTGTTTATATTACATAGTGTAATTAATTTGTGAAATTAGGTCTAAC
>OX155969.1:4377899-4464660 GCA_944548615.1 Micropterix aruncella
TAATCACTAAATAAATTTATATAGTGATTATGTTAATCACTAAATACTTTATTTAGTGATTAACATAATTTCAATTTGAAAAATAATAATTTACACATTTACAATCATATATATATATATATATATATATATATATATATATATATATATATATATATATATATATATATATATATATATATATATATATATATATATATATATATATATATACATATATATATATATATATATATATATATATATATATATATATATATATATATATATATATATATATATATATATATATATATATATATATATATATATATATATATATATATATATATATATAAATATATATATATATATATATATATATATATATATATATATATATATATATATATATATATATATATATATATATATATATATATATATATATATATATATATATATATATATATATATATATATATATATATATATATATATATATATATATATATATATATATATATATATATATATATATATATATATATATATATATATATATATATATATATATATATATATATATAACCTATACTATATATATATATATATATATATATATAGGTATATATTCTATATATTCTATACAGTGAATATTCCCGCTTTATATTTTAATGTCAGTGCGCTAATCCCGCCACCCGTGCTAGCGGTGGCGTGTGACCTTGTCTAAACGCCGAATTCAGTAGTTGCAGTCAATCGCTGGCACTGCGTTCTAGGGCACAGTATACCGAGAGAACAGTAGACGCACTTACGGGCATCAGGCGATGCGGGGATAGGATGCGAGGAAAGTGAGCAGAAGCAGAACGGAACAGAAGCAGAACAGAACAGAAGCAGAACAGAGGTTGGAACATATTAGGCGTCTTGTCCTCAAGTGTTTTTTTGCCGTGAAAACCTACGGTAAATTTGCTGGTTACCTAATTATTTTAGAAAGATACCATTTTTTCAATAATGCAGCGGTATTGCCTGGATGAACACCGATGCAAAATAATTTCAAATCCCGAAAGCGATATATGTAGGTACATGGGGGCCACCATATCGATTGTCGCCCCAATTTAATACCAGTTAACATGAACATTGGTTTTAACATTATAGAGAATTTTAAACTATATTTGGAATTGAAAATGGTTACTGTAAAATACCTATTATTGAAATTAGATGATTTCAATAGTCAAAATAATAATTTAAAAAAAAATATAATAAACCTACCTTCATAAGGTTAGTAATTTCCGTAATAACATCCCAGAGTACAAGCGGTATTATTTAGGGGTATTAACCCCAACCGACAACGCCGACTTCCCGCAAACAGAAACACTTCGAAGCGATGTCAAAAAAAAGCAGCACGAGCGGCCGCAAGCCGCAGCAGCAGAGCGAAACAAAAAGGCACACCCTATACTGCCCCACCTCTTTCGACGCCGATTTTTTAAAACGCTCCCGCAAATCCCGGCCCACGGGAGTTGTTGTCACTGTCTGGAGAGTTTCCAGCGCCCGAAACGGCAAAAAAAAAACAATATTTCATATTTAAAATACATTTGCTAATACCCGCTTTTAATAATAAGTACGAGCGGCGTGATTAAAAACAGGCTCATGCTCTTGTATAGTCGCCGACGCAATATCGGTTAAGGCAACGGCAGAGGTAAAATTAATTTATCTGTGTAAGTGTTGAGCAATGTATATGAAACATGAAAAAAAAAACGCATTAAAATTGGCTGCCGTACACCACATAGCAAAACATCACTCAACGAGAGCATCATACGCAGTTATCATTTTATTTATTCATTTATTTAAGAATTCATTACTATAAAACATTTATTTTGCTTACAAAAATGATAGGAACCGAATGGCAAAACCTTAACCTTTTGCTTATTTGATTCTGTCACCCAACTGGGACTAGCCCGTTCTAGGGTAGGCAGGACTCTAATATTACAATAAATTATGTAAAATTATAAATATAATAGAAAACGAATTTACCGCGTGAAATTTGTAGCACCCGACGTTTCGGTGACGTTGCAGCCGTTGTTCAGGGTAGACTGGACAACAGCGGGTGCAACGAGTCTACCCTGGACAACGGCGGCTGTAACGTCACCGAAACGTCGGGTGCTACAAATTTCACGCGGTAAATTCGTTTTCTATCTATTTATAATGTCAAACAACCGCGATAGTCTTCGATATTAAATTATGTAAAAGTTTTATTAAGATGCTGATAAAACTAAACTGCTTTAATTAAAATGAAGTCCTCGAAAATAAAAACAAATGTAACGTAATAAATAAAACGTATTCCCATTATATAATCGGCATTAAATGGTACATAACATTAGAGAATGATATAACATTAGAAGAAGAACATAAGTCTTATAACTAAAATAAAGAGAAAAATTAAGTTATAATTAAGACAAGAAAGAAAAGAAAGAAAGAAAGAAAAAGGAAGAAAAGAAAGAAAAGAAAGAAAAAAAAGGAACAACCTATAGGGGAGACGCGGCCAAGATGGATAGAGCGGGCAAGACGGATACACGAAATTATATGAGAATGCTGCGCGCGCTCAAATTCCCAACAAATTATTATCGTTGCCTGCACGCCGACCGAGTTCCCTGCTGAGTACCCGCCCCCCCCCCCCGCGCGACACACGTCCTAGAAGAGAGATGACGTTTTATTGTGAATTTATATATTTTGATATTTTTCAATTTGTTTAGTGTTGAGAATGAAAGTTTTGAATGGATTATATCGTTCATTGGTTTTATTTTATTAGATAATATTTTTTTATCTCACCGTATGCTTGCGGGTAAGATGGACCATGCTGCTTATGCTATATATCCATCTTGTCCGACGATTACTAAAATTTTATTTTATGTATCCTTTGCAGATTCTTTGCAGATTCTTTGCAAATAGAGTGACTTCCCATTAGACGATGTCGGGATTTTCACATACTCGTCCTACTCTTCCGCATACTACAGTTAAACTGTCCTACTTATTTGTATAATCTCTTCTCTCCGCTTTTATCCCATAGCCTTCCATTACGCTCTCAGGAAAATCTATTACTGGCTATACCTCAGCATTCATCAACTTTCATGTCTAGGTCTTTCGCAGTGCAGGCGGCCCGACTCTGGAATTTCGTGCCTTTACCGATAAGACAACTTGAAAACCTGAGCGGGTTTAAAAAATCGTTCAAGAGACATTTACTCAACTCATGAATACCCCCCTCCCCTCCCGTCTCCTTTGCTTGTCCCTATATTCCACTCCTCCCTTCGTATGTACATTTGAAATACGCAATCGGCATTTCGTGGGTTCGACTAGGTGTACTATATGTACTTTTTAGTTGGGATAAAATTAACGGAACTGCATTTAAATTCTGTCTATCGAATGCAATTATAAGACCTTTACGCATGTTACACTTGTAACGACCCATAAGCATCGTTACATGCAATCAACAAATGCATTGACTTCCAGTGAAATGCACTGACACAAATTCAGCCATCATTCTACCTTGTGCAGCGATTAATCAGCACGATGAAACATTACTTTTATCCGGAATATTTTGGATTGCATCATTTTACGGCCTATATAAACTGGCGAAACTACGACCAAAGTATCATTCCTCGAGTGATCACGTCCCCCAAGACAGCGACGGCATACCCGGTACCACTTTCACGAGGCGAGTCAACGGGTCCGGCTTCTTGGTTGCCTTTCCTTCATTTCCCTATCAAGGCGAGACGCATCAGTCTGCATACCCACAGACTCGAGCCATGCCCAGTACGAGATACTAGGAGCACAAGTACAATCTTTATCCACACACCCTCGTAACTTCATGCAGATAGCCACTACATTCGAGTCAATATATATCCAATTCGGGAAGCGTTACAACCTGGCAATATCGAACTCTCAATAAATACCTTCTGATACACTTTAAATCGACTTTTAATACGGACATAACCCGCAAGTTGACACCACAACCTCACACCGAATAATTTGGAGTCTAGTGAGGGGTGGTCCCTCACACACTTATTTATACGTATAAACCCTTCGTAGTAGGGTTGGTTGTAAGACATTGTCATATGATACTAAACCCGCCCATTGTAAAATTTCACAATAATGAGTAGAAATAAACAAACTAACAGGCATACTTCCAATATAGCCTACATCGTTAAATTAACTTGCACATATGAAGCTAGTAAAATAGGACGTTTTGGCAATAATTCCTAAGCAGAAATTGAAATAAAAAAGAAAATCAGATTCCTGTAAGTTTTAATATCAACTCTATATCGAATTGCTGCAAAACGGAGGTGCACTACATTTTTCTGATGCCGATTATACTCATTTGGATATTTTTTTATATCACAATTTCATTTCTAATGGAAACGACGCACCGCAGCCGCGGCGGCTTACGCGTAACGTTAATGCAACATTATTTCTAGGTAAGTGTATATTATATTTAATATTATTATATGTATAAGCTATGACCGCGGCTTCGCTCGCGTGGTTCCTTATGATTCCGTGCAGCTTGGGTGGTGTTGGCTAAACTCTTTCTGTCATCTGGCCTGCCCAACTCAAGCTTTACCTCCTACCAGGTAGCCTCCTCGAAGAGGGGCTTACCCACATTCGTACTATCAAAAACTGAAAATAAGTAATTTATAAAAAGGAATGAAAAACACTGCCCTTACAAAAAGTGAACTATCGTATTTATAATTATTTTTATTACGGTTTTTATTACATATTTGTGGTTTATGTATTTATCCATATTCATATATTCATATGTATTTATACATATGAATATATGTGTCCACCGTCAAGCACCGCCACATGCCCGTAAGAGGCCAAAGCCTTATCCGCGAGATAACCAGGTATGTTACCCAGCGGGCTCACACTCACGCCCTTACTTTCAATTGCGATCAGATTATTCCGGTCTCTCGATTGGTTACGAGTTCGAGGTCGATTGCGCGGTCCTCTCCCTTACGAAGCGGTGAAACGGTGTAAACCGAATCTATCCGATGGTCGTTTCAAGAGCAGTCGCCGTAAGGTCAGCAACGACCCCCGCTCTATATGAAACAGTACTGATTCCAGACTTCCCCGACTGTTAGTCAGAATGGAAGATTGACTCCTAGGGGAAACTAGCCCCAAGGCCAGAGTCCTACCCGGGTTCGCACTTTATGCGTGGAGGCCGCCGGATGGGTGTTGACCCGTGAGTGTGACCAACCCTGAACAAATGGGTCTTCGTGCCCAACTCAGAAAGGGCCCATTAGCTCCCATAATAATAATCGTACACTAATATAATATTTATATCAATAGTGCTTCAATTTTCTGTATCTATACCTAACAGAGGACAACGGACAAAATATCACCTCAATACAGGCTCAGCATAGTAAAGTGATAAAATCCCTCCGAAACCGCAATCTTTAGCCTATTTCCAGGGCTGTGAAATATGTATTGTCATGTAACTAATTATTGGAATATTAGTTATGAAAAGTAAGGAATGAATAAATAAGGCAATACTTTGTATTGATAAATAACAAACATGAAAGCCTGGTAAAAAAAACTGTATGAAATCAACAAACCTCAATACCCAACTCAATTAAAATGTTGTTTCTGCCTTCAAAAGTCTTTCATAAATTTAATCAGTTTATTTATTCATTCCGTTCCAATTAGTAAAAATGTTTGTTTTCGAAATTCGTAAATATAATCATGAAAAACTCCTGAAAACCGCAGAAAGTTTTCGAAAAAATCTCATGAATGTATGATTTCATTTCGGTCACGTATACAGGTTGTTTCTTTCTTATTACTGAAAGGTTTAGGAGCGGATCCGGTTTGGATATCGTTTGTTTGTTTGTTTATACACTTTATTGTGAAATTTCACATCGCAGTAAACTGGTCGCAATTGGAAGTGAGGACGTTAGTGTAAGCCCGCTGGGTTACATACCTAGTTATCTCGCGGATAAAGGTGTCGGCCTGTTACGGGCATGTGGCGGAGCTTGACAGTGGACTGTTTTGTCCAAGTCTTCTGCGCTCACTTCACGGGAGATAGAACAACCAATCGTTAAAACTTACTGAGGTGACGGGTTTGCCCGTTGTAGTTGACAACTCTATTTGGACCACAGCCGCTTTTAACCCTTTATCGGGTAGCCGAATGGTAGTTTTAAGAGCGACCTCGCTCTATAGGAAACAAAGCCGTTTCCAGACTCCCCCGGCTATCTGTCGGAATGCACAGTCGTTTGGCTAACGCAGCACGGTGAGCAAACCGTCCAGGAGCGCCTGAACTATGATTCCTAGGAGAACTGGCTTACAGACACAGAGTCCTACCCGGGCTCGCACTTCTGCTTGGAGGCTGCCGGATGTGTGTTAACCTGTGAATTCGGCCGACCCTAACATATGGGTCATCATAGCTCAACTGCACTAAACCCATTAGCTCACTAATGCTGGTCAGTCCGTACCGTTGTATATGTTTTATATCGAGTGACCTCATACAGACAGCTATGTAGTCGTATTGCGAGGTCGGTGGCAAGGTGGCTGTCGGCGTAGCTGCCATTGATGGAGCGTTTGTGGCTTACTCCCTTAGCTTATTCAAAAATTTTAAAATATAGCAATTATGCGTTTTCTGCGTTTTGTTCCATTTTTTTGTAGTATATTTAAAGATTGAAATTCAATGTTGATTCGAATAGGTAAGGGATATAACAAAGCTACTTCATTCGGTGCTTCTCGCTAATACTTTCGGTGCTTCACGAGTCAAATATACGTTAGTTTTACTGCGTTTCTCTATAAGAGGAATGACAGGATTTATTTTTGATTTACTTCGGCGGATATTATATTTCCGGGAGTGATTCCCTTCGACTATTTTTATTTATTAGTTACGCTAAAAATACATACTTAGCACAACGTTTATTTGCTTCAAAATATATAAGGAATTACTTAATTTTTATAACAACTAAATCATGAGATCGCCAATTATTTCTCTTTTACTCTAAATCATATATGCCGAACAGTCTATAGATTTAATTGAATTAAAATGATAGGAAACAGGCATTTTCATTTCTTAGTTATCGCGAAAGTCATAATTACGTTAGAATCACCCTGTAAATGGAGGGGAAGTCTTTGGGTAACGGACAAAGCGAGGGCGGAATTTGGCCCACAGATAAACCTTTACCTTTGTTATTTTTACCCTTTTTTCTGACACTGATTCCAACCCCCACCCTCACTCCTACACCCCTCCCCCCCCCCCTTCCACTCCATCACTTTTGTTTTCATTCGAATCTTTTATGTAAGCCGGCCCCTTTTAATCCTCGGTTCGAGATAAAACGTCATTATTGCCTTGGCTAGTTGTAGTAAGTAGTAAGAAAGCCCACTGTCGTCTACCTTATGATATCGGGCATAGTAATTTAAACCACTTAGTAACTGTGAGTACACATATAAATGCAATTGTATTTTATGGATAAAGTTATGTGTCTTGGCTATTAAATAGAAAATCGGTTGTCTGTAAAGTCGGTTTACTGACGATAGTTGAACGTGACAACGTCATAAGAAAATACTGATGGAATGGTTGCATTTGAAGCGGTTTTATTTAAGATTCTAATATTGTTTATTACAAACACCCAAAAATATATGCTTTTATACTCACCGATTTGACTACAACATGTAAATGTATTATTGTATAGCAGTATAATTGTATAATTGTTTATTGTTTAAAGTTTATTGTTTTTTTTAATTTGAAAGTTTGAAATCTCAAACTGTTAAATAACGGGTTGAGAAGCGTTTGAGCACGCTGCGCCATCTAGCGGTAGGTAATACGACTAAAATAAACAATATCAGCGACATTTTACCAACCGCTAGATAGCGCATCGTAATGATAGCTTTACATACATTTTTTTTTTTTAATAAAAGTTACTTACTTCGTTGCACTTCGTTGTACCAACAAGAAAATTGTCCGTTCAGTAATAACATTCCGTATATCAAGAATACATATAAAATTATGTCAAGAATTTAAATCAATCTAGTGGTCAGTAGATCCAGAGATTACTTCCTACAACGTCACAAACTTTACCTCTTTATAATATTAGTATAGATAATGATGTTGCAATTGTAATTTTATTGAATTACAAGGAATTTTGTGGAAACGTCATTACTTGATTATATGTATCAACATGATCTTACCGTTTATTAGTAAAATAACAGTATACTGTGGCTTCAAAATGATTTATGTTCCAACTTACGACCTTACATACCTATGAAATCAGATACTGTCATGTTAAAAGCAAGAACTCGAGGTCGCAACGTAATGAAATAAAATTTTGTTGGGCCATCGTTTTGGAAAGAGACGGCAATATTAAAATGTTGAAACACCATTCTAGGTTGTTGAAAGCTACGTACGTACGGATACATCTACAAATAATGCTGATTCATCCTGATGTTAGTATGTAAGTATAATTGTTACAATACAGTGTCATTACTGGGATGGTTTCACAACATGCCCGTGACATGGTAAATACCGTCACGCCAACACCGTTACGCGTCATGTTAATTCATACTTATGAATCACAGTCCATTTTATTTGCGTAATCCCTGTTGAATTATGCGTATTTCCGTGTATTAAAGTGTTATATTTTTCTCAATGTACCTGGAAAAAGTTTATATCAGGATAAACTACATTGGACTCCCGGCCTATAGTAATAGTCCCCGTATTGAGATTTTTCGCAGCGATCTCTCCGCTCCTAATCTGGCGAGACAAAGCGGCGCTATTGAGAACTAAGGGCTGCGGACGACGCTGGAGGTAATTAAGCCTTTCTTTTTAGAGCGGCAGCCGCTCCCCGTGACACCGACAGCCCAGATTTTATCTATAGTCGCTGAGATTTCCAGCATTGCAATGGAGCGGTATAAAAAGCTCCGGTGCTGCTGCCGTGCCGTGTCAAAGCAAATTTAATTTAATTAAGGCTTAAGAGGGACATTTCTGGGTTACAATCCCAATCCTGCAAATTCAATAAAACTTCATTTACAAAGAAAATATCACTTTTAAAATTCAGAAAAAAATGAGCAATCGGATGACGTGAGGTTACATGATTAATTATGACCGCTTTGTGTAGAAACATTTATATGCAAAGTTTAAAAAATGGTTAATTTTATTTATAAGGAAAAAGAGGAGTTCAAAATGTAATCAAAGTGTAAGGATATGCAAAAATAATCCATTGAGGTTAAAAATATGAATACTTCAAGAGGCGTATACCTTTGTTTTAACACGACTGCCCAACAAAAAAAAGGAGTGTAATGTGTTCAGGGTTCATCTATGTATGTTTTCCTCTTTTTATTCCACCATAACTCCTAAACGCTTGAACCGATTTTGGGCCCGTTAGCTCCCATCATGAAGCATCAGTCTGCAATCCTACAGACTCGAGCCGTGCCCAGTACAAGATACTAGGAGCACGCATACAATCCTTATCCATAATCCTAGTAACCGCGGTCGCGCATCTATACACTCGCGTCAACGTAAACTGTTCGGGAAGCGTTATAACTGGCAATATCAAACCTTCGATCAATAAATTCCTTCTACTTCATTCAAAACCGCCTTTCAATACGGAGATAACTCGTAATTTGATACCACCGTCTCACACCGAACAATTTGGAGTTTTGTGAGGAGTGGTCCCTCACAGTGTGTTCGGTAATGAGTGCTTCCTGGTGGCGGGATTTGAAGTGGGGCCCGGGGGGTCTAAGCTAAGCAACGCACTAGGCGGCCATCAGGTCCAAGTTCTGACGCGGTGAGGATCACGCATGGCGCAAAAGCTGTTTTTCAGTTTTTGTCACGGGAGAAAATATCGAAAATGGAGATTGGCTTTTACCTTGGCAAAACCGCTGCCGATACGCTTATCCTTATTACGGAGGCTTACTAAGTCCACGTACTGTCAAGAGCCTAGGTATTCTGGTGGATAAGTGAGTTCAGGAACAAACGGGAGACCTTTGAAGATATGGAGCGGTCTGAACGCCCTTTAACGTGGCTTGGACGAAAATGTGGCTAAAATAAAGATATCGTGGACTTCGACCGTATAAGATCTCGTGGACTTTGTGTATAAGATTAATCACCGAAGACCTTAACATGTGCAAAACAACGGTTCGGTTCTGAAAATTTGAACATGCGGTAAGTTTTTACGAAAATGATGCCAAAAGTGTTAAGTGGTCAACAAAAACAATGACGGCTTGATGTTTCCTGTGAGATGTTAAAGCAGCTAGAAATTGAGCCCGACTTTTTAGACTACCTAATACCAGATGACGAATTATGGGTATTCCAGTACGGCCCCTAAACCGTACGGAATCAGTACGTCTCTAAGATTTTCACGCCATTCAATGCGCTGGCACAAAGTCTCTGAAAGAGGTTACGGCAACTGACTTCCAAGGAGCCTTTGCAGCGTGACAATCACGTATACAGCGGTGTATAGACGCCTAGGGATACTATTTTAAAGAATATTAGCAATATGTACCAATCGGATCAACATTTTTTTTTACCAGACCCAGTCTCATTACTTTCCGGACACACCATGTACTTCACTTTCCATAACGGCCAGTCGTGTTTTTTTTATATTTACTTGTTTACATTCATTTGTTTCGCTAGTGGCAAGAATGCCTCAAACCTTACGATATTTTGATCCTCAATAGTTCGAAACTATATTTTCGAATGCTTTTTCGATATTATAACTAATACTCATTATGAAGCCAATCTACATAAATTCGTTGGCTATTTTCCTGATTTTTAGAATACGTATTTTCGGAATAAAAAGATCTAGGTAAAAATGGCAAACACTCCATTGGACCTCGGAAATCGTCCAATAAACAAATTATTTTTGTCCACAAAGCTATATTTCTTAACATTTAAGAGTAAAGGTGGAGTAGTGGGAATTGCAGACATCTTTTTTTTATTTAATAATATGGTCGCAGCAATTTTTCCAATGCTGATTCGCGGAGTCAGCTGATTCTTGGATTAAGATTCTGACGCTTTCTCTTAACTTTGGATTAGAATATTTTTCTTAACCCTTGTATTCACATTGCTTCTTATTAATTCTATTGGATTTAACTTACAGTAGTAGGGAGGAAGTCGTAATATTGCATGACTGTTGTTGTTGCTACACTATCGATCAACATAATATTTCTTTTAGAAATGCCGTTTCATAACAACGTCTAATAAAATATAAGGCAAACGCAACGATCGTTAATTTGACAAGTACCTAACCGACTAGGACTATTCATCAGTGTAAATATGTAAAAAGTTCGATTTTGAAACGGCGTTTGTCATTTAGTGCGTTTGTTGATTCAGCGACTTAGAATCATTAGTAATTAGTACGTATTCAAATTAATTTATGTGAGATACACATTTTACAATTTTTGTTACCTACTGCAGTAATAAGTGGCCGTAGTGAGTCAAATGATCTACAAGCCCGCGTAGACTTCCACAAAAAATTCCTTACTGGAATCAGCCAGAATGGCACTGGTCTGGGGTATGGCAGTACAACCATGAGCGATGTGGAATTGAAGAAGTCTCTCTTGCGGGGATTACGACAGCAATAGTATGGCTCACGCTATTGGCCTTCAATGCTAGAATGATTGGACAACAATTGAAGACTTTTGCATTCCTCCTCCAATGGACTGGAGAGTAATGTTGTATGACTGGACGCCAAAGATGCTGAAATTTTATTTAAATGCCTTTCAGCATACACTTCCAGACCCCAGTAACCTTGCTCGTTGGAGCTATGCCGAGGATAGTTCATGTCCCCTTTGTAGCAACACCCCTTTCACAGCTAGACATATTCTAGCTGGCTGCAAGGTGGCCTTGGATCAAGGACGGTACACTTATCACCACGACAAAGTCCTTGCTGTTATTCGCGAGGTACTTAGCCTCTCAGTGGCTCGTGCCAACAAGGGTTCCACAGTATCCTCCAAACCCCCAATACAGTTTGTGCGGGTTGGCTCTAAAGGCAAAAAACACACTGCAAAACCTTTCTCAATAATCGAGAAAGCTTCAGATTGGATTATGGAGGTCGATTCGGTCTCTAAGCAGTATAAATTCCCTGAAAGTCTCGGATGCACAGCCCTGCGTCCAGATATAACTCTTTACTCTCTATCTCGGAAGATGGTCCTTATCGTAGAATTAACTGTTCCATGGGAATCAAATATACCAAAAGACCACGAGTACAAATTAAATAAATACCATGACCTCGCAAACCTTCACGCAGTGGAAGTAGATGCTCGTGGCCTGCCAGCTAAATCTTTGTTTCACCTATTTAAAGATCTTGGTCTCTCCAGGAAAATAATCAACTCCTTTCTAGAAAAAATATCTAAAACCGCGATTTCCGCATCTCAAATTCTATGGCTTCGAAGGGGGAGTGAATGGGTGGTAAGGTGGACGCTCACATGTGGCAAGACAGCTCTCCTAAACCTACCACAGCCGGTCGTTAGTCCGGAATCCACCGTTCACCTCCCAGAAGTGTAATAATTATATATGATGGGCCCGATTTTTGGTCGGTGAATTCCATGGCAGCTCCGTTTGTATTTTATTTATTTACTATATTGTTACCGACTGTAATATTAGTAACAGGATAGGCATATAGGTACTTAAAAACATCTGACCATTGGTGGAATAAAGTTCAAAATTTCATGATCGAATCCTGTAGGATTCAAGGAGTGGTCAAGGTTTAATTTATTTATTTATTTATTTTCCAAATCATAATTAACCTTACAGATAATTCCAAATCGTTATTTATAGTTCTAGGCTATAGGTATTATTTTAATATAGACTAATATTATTATTATTTTTAACCCTTGGAGTAAATGGGTATTTTTATGGATGCATCTGGATCTGGATGGTATTTTATGGATCTGTCTCTTTTGCAGGATTTTCGGCGACATCGACTTAAAGTACTATAACTACGAAACTACTACACCAATCAGAAAAAGAACAACTGCACAATGATTGCATTGAAATTTCGAATATAGAATATTGAAATATCATTTTGTAAAACAATTAGATAATTATGAATAAATATGAGAACGTCAAAGAAGTGAAAAAAACGCGCGACCAGATTTGGTCGACTCGCACTCAACGGATAATTGTTTCGCGACCAGATTTGGTTGACTCATACTCAACGGGTTAATATATTATTACTCTACTATATTATTATTTCCTATATAAAGTGTTCCATGCAGGTAGAATATAGCTCTAGGTATATTAAAAAAGGTGGTCACAACTTTTTTAAGAATTACTTTTTATTTTATCGCATTTTAACGACCTTTTTTCTGAATTAACATTTCTTCAACTATACGGTCTTGCGACGGTCGATGTGGTTTGCGAATCACAATCAAAATCTGAATACTAGTAGAAACCCTCTCGTCCGCCCTCGGTTGATCCACCGTTCCGGCTGATCCGACCGTGCTCGAGCCGACTTCATTGTCCCGAAACCAGTAAAGAACTCAATAACAACTAGGGCTGTCGACTACAGCGGGCGAGCCCGTCACCTCAGGAAGTTTTAACGATTAGTCGTTCTATCTTCCTGGAGTGAGCGCAGAACACTTGGACAAAACAGTCCACCGTCTAGCTCCGCCACAAACCCGTAAGAGGCCAACGCCTTAACCGCGAGATAGCCAGGAGTGTTACCCGGCGGGCTTACACTCACGCCCTTACTTCCGATTGTGACCAGATTACTCCAGTCTCTCGATTGGTTACGAGTTCGAGGTCGCTTGCGCGGTCCTTTCCCTTACGAAGCAATGAAACGGTGTGTACCGAATCTATCGCGGACTACAGCGTCCTTTGCCCGGCTGTTCACCCAGGATCGGATAGCCGATGGTCGTTTCAAGGGCAGTCGCTGCAAGGTCCGCGGCCACCCCCGCTCTATAGGAAATAGTACTGCTTCCAGACTCCCCCGACTGTTAGTCAGAGTGCGCAACCGATTGCCTTATGCCGCACGGTGCGCAGACCATCCAGGAGCGCCAGAAGGTTGATTCCCAGGGGAAACTAACCATAAGGCCAGAGTCCTACCTAGGCTCGCACTTCATGCGTGGAGGCCGTCGGATAGGTGTTGACCCGTGAGTGTGACCAACCCTGAAAAGAATGGGTCTTCGTGGCCAACTCAGCAAGGGCCCATTAACTCCCAGAACTCAATGACAACCAGATTATTGCCGCTGTTTTGAATCATAATGTTGATGAAACTGTAATCGCCGTCTAGAACGGTAATGGTGACGAACCCCCTACCTAGATTTCACACAACGCTTTTGCTGTTGCCCTTCGGTACACCGAGACTCTTTATTTTACTGTAAATCCATATTTTTCTCTGTATTTTCTAAAAAATCAACCTTTTTTGCGTTCGGACTATACCACCAGTCCTTACTGATGACAGATTAGAGAAGTTTTACTATATTTCCGTAAATAAATTTATGATGTCAGCTGCTTATTGACCATTGTGACTGGGACGACCACAGTATATAATATTAAATTTTGCGACAAATGATCGAAGATAAGCGACAATGATCGGAAAAAATCTTGGATTTTAGCTGAAATTGTTAGCGTCCAGGTATGTAAATACTCGTAATACACAAGCAACAGAGCGACGGATTTTAAGACGTGAAACCTAGCCGTGCAAAAGAGCTATCTTCTTGTGCCTTACATAATATGGAAGAAGTAAAAAGTAGCCGGGTCAAAAACATACATGTTTTTCCAAGAGCTACTACAATATTATATTACCTGCTGCTATAACTGATTTCGGATTCCAGACGCAAGAATAATACAGATTATTATAAGATTGAGTAAAGTAATCATGTCGGCACAATCTTTAATGTTTGCCGATGATATTAAATTGTACATGTTTACTGGAACTGTTGTGGCCTGCTGGCTTTCTCGGCGCGACATTAATGCCTTTATATTTATTTATTTATTTATTTATTTAAGTGATTCTGAAATAATTTAAAACAATTTTATCTTAGGAACTATGCACATAAATATTTTAAACATTGAATAAATAGCAGAAAATGAATACATTGCATAGTCCAGTGACAACGCCACCTAACTAGGCCGGGGCCTGTTCTAAGGTGAACGTTTAATTTTGTGCGTGCTTGTTCAATACTGTGATTATTACAAAAACAAAATATGTTTGTAACAAAAAATAAAAAAATTAATTATCGTTTTAAAATAATTATTTGATCACAAAAGATGCATGCAACAACTACGTTAAAAACGATTAAATACTTAAAATTAGGAGTAGGAAATAAACATGTAACTAAGATAAAGAATATATATATATATATATATACATATATATATATATATATATATATATATATATATATATATATATATATATATATATATATATATATATATATATATATATATATATATATATATATATATATATATATATATATATATATATATATATATATATATATATATATATATATATATATATATATATATATATATATATATATATATATATATATATATATATATATATATATATATATATATATATATATATATATATATATATATATATATATATATATACATATAAACATATAAATACATATACATATACATACACATATATAAATATTATATTAAAAATAAAAAAATACGTGTGGCACTCGGGGACTGCCGCGGTAAAGCTATTGCATAGCATTTTTTAACAACTTATGCAGTTATAATTATTGATTTATTTTATTTATGCAGTATGAAAAAAAATATTCTGATATCAGATAACTGCGCTCTATCGGAAAACGTTGAAATTATTCCGAATCGATTCGGAATAATTTAAACGTCTTCCGATAGAGCGCACGAATTTTATTCGATAAAGCAAAAAAACGGATATTATTCCTTGACTATTCGAAAAAAGTCGTAGATAAAAAGATAGATAATTAAATTATCTTTAAAATGGAGCAGGTTTCATAATAATACGCCAGATAGTATTTTCGTAGTAGTCGTTTTTGTGGTCGGTAAGACCTAATTTCACAAATTAATTACACTATGTAATATAAACAAAATCTAAAATATTCAAAGCTAAGAATATTAGGAAAATGTTCTTGTTACGTACGTAATTATCAGTTTAAAATAATTAATTTTCGTTAAAAAATTTCTTCATTCGGTCACCGCGCTGGCCTAGGACCGCGATAAAAGCTATGCAATAGCTTAATAATATTAAATACAAAATATAGTATAACATAAAATTCTAAATATTAGAATTTTGGTATTAGAAAAATAATGTAGATTTCTCGTTCAATATATCTGAATGTTCAGTGATGATATACACTGGATCGACCGCACCACTGATGTATGGCAACTCCATCACTGGTGATGTACTTGCTACAATTGCGAAGGTCAAGGATCTAGAAGTTATCTTTGATTCTCAGCTTACGATTAGTCTCAAATGCTAGAGGGTAGCGGCCAATGTCAAGTTTTTAGACACTCAATAAGACTACGCGACTTACACGAATCTTCGATAGAGGAATGCTTAGATTTACCTTATTCACTGGAGTAGATTCACTGAAGTAGTCCACCAGAATAGAAACCGCAATTTCCACACTCTCCTCGTTTTCTTCTCGAAGTTGCTTGAAAGAACGCTGCAGAGACTGGAGTTAAAATAAATATTCATCTCCTTTGAAGTACTACTGCGGAGTGAGGGAGAGAGCGCGGCGAAAAAAACAAACGGCGAAGAAGTACGCTAAAACAAAGGGATTAACGTGAAGGGTATTTAAGCTAAAATAATTACCATCTATCTATAAAAAAAGGGGTTCGTTTCGGCAGGGGAGGGATGGCCGAGCGCGCCGAGGCGGACGGCCACCCCTACCTAGCCTTGTCCTCTTTTGAGTTTCATAAAAATTACATCAATATTTCACGATATTAGACCCCTTTTTAATTGAACAAGGAGTAATAAGTGTCCGGGGGCTGGGATCTCCAACTCTTTCGAACAGCGGACTCGTTTTTTTCGAGTGAGAATTTTAATTGGTTGTAATTAATTCTCCTATGTTTGTAAAACATTGTTCTCCTTAATATATACATATCTTATTCCGTAATTTAGAATTTCCAGCTACTATCGAAAATGACGTAACGTGTAACAACTATTCCGAGCTAATTTTGACTATATCAAACGGAATTTTCACACGACTGCCCAACAAAAAGGAGTATAATGTGTTCAGGTACCATATATGTATGTTATCCGTTATTTATTTCACCATAACTTCTAAACGCTTGGACTGATTAGGAAGTGTATAATATTGTTAGAACCGCTATATTATCTCGAGTATCATAGGCTACCTTAACTGTCTAAATATCAAGTAAGTAGTTGTCTAAATGTTCAAATATCCAAATGTCTATAAATTAACGTAAATATTTAGTGTTTAATGTCAAATAAAAGGTCACAAATATTAAAAAAAAAATCGTAATGAAGATATAAATACAAGAGTCACTTTCTGTTGCGTTTTTTATTCTTTAAATATATTTATTGTCATCGCACGGTCAGACAAATTAACTCTTTAAGGACCATGGGATATACGTGTCCCATAATTTTATTAATTATTGAATACGAATAGTATGAATTATATTTTTGTGAAGAATTATATTTTTAGTAGTGAAGAATTATATTTGCTATAAAGCTATTGCATAGCTTTTATCGCGGGCCTAGGCCAGCGCGGCGACCGAATGAAGAAATTTCTTAACGAAAATTAATGATTTTAAACTGATAATTACGTCTAAACGAGTACTGCTTACGATACGAAAAAAATATATGGTAAACAAAGACATTTTCCTAATATTATTAGCTTTGAATATTTTAGATTTTGTTTATATTACATAGTGTAATTAATTTATGAAATTAGGTCTAACCGAACACAAAAACGACTACTACGCAAATACTATCTGGCGTATAATTATGAAACCTGCACCATTTTAAAGATAATTTAATTATCTATCTTTTTATCTACGATTTTTTTCGAATAATCTGTTTTTTTTGCTTTATCGAATAAAAAATTCGTGCGCGGCGCTCTATCGAAAGACGTTTAAATTATTCCGAATCATTTGCTACCGCAGCCGCAAATGATTCGGAATAATTTCAACGTTTTCCGATAGAGCGCAGTTATCTGATATCAGAAAAAATTAAATAAATAAATAATTATAATTGCATAAGTTGTTAAAAATGCTATGCAATAGCTTTACCGCGGCAGTCCCCGAGTGCCACACGTATTTTTTTTATATTATTTAGGTATCAGAATTTTAATGTTAGCAAAAAATATATATTATTGTTAAAAATATGCCATATATTTTCTTAAAATATCGCAATTGATCAACGAGCTCTGGGTATTTTAGATAAATAAATGCTTTTATTAATAGTACATCATATCATTTTTTAAAAAAATATTATTTCATATTTTTCAGCACGGTTTTTATAATTGTATTGATATATTTTATTAAATTATAAATATGTTTATACCATATAGCATTTATTATTTATTGAATTCGTATTTGTGTATTTGCCATATTGTATTACCTATATTGATTTATTCCTAGAAATTTAGTATTTTGATTTGTGTTTTAGTCTTATTTATTTAATATTATAAATTATTCAATCTGAATTAAATACATTCATTGATTATAAAAATAAAAAGGTTTTTACGTAAATTAGACTAATTGTTGCATAAGTTGTATTACCTATTTTAATTGTTTACTCTGACCCGCCTAGATACGGGACAGTTTAGTCCTAGTTAGGTGGGCACTGAGCATTAGCTGCATTTCGGTGTTCAATTTTTCCGAGTTGCTTATAATATTGATAACAATGGGGCTAAATGTACCAAAAAATAAATGAATAAAGTATGAAACCTCAAAAAAACCTTAAAAATATTTTTTTATGGCGACTTTATGATTTTAACTTTTTTCCTGTTAGTACGTTTTTTAGGAAGTATGATTTCTGAGTTAAATAATAAAATAATCGAATTTTGGAAAAAGGTCTAGATTTGCATCTTTTTGGACCATAGGAACACTTATGCCCCATCAATTTATATAAAATCCATCGAACCAATTATCTCAAAATTTGACATACATGTTATTTACATCGCGTTTTAACAGTTTTATGTATCAAAAATTTATATACTCTACAAAAAACTTATGGTCCTAGAAAGGTTAAACAGAAGACCGACGAGTAATTACAACAAATTGATTTGCCATTCGTTGACTACGATGAAGCATTCGATTTGATCGAAGCCTGGGATGTTTTGAATTCCCCACAGGGTTGCTAAGTAGATTTCCGCTACGCCAAACTCTTGAAATCTCTAAATGAAGCAGTAATAAAGACCCTCTAAGTACAAGATAACAAAACCAAAGAGATCCGATCGGAGAAAGGAGTGAGACAGGTGATCGTTCAAATTTATGCTCAATGGCCATATTGACCTGACCCCGATGATTGCTTGCAATGCGACCCTCAAAGTTGTGGAGGAATCCGTCTACCTAGGGCAAAACATCAGGCGTAGACTAAACATCGAAGAAGAGGCCGAAAGGAAAAATACGACTCGGATGGGAAAACGTTTGGAAAACTCCAACAAATTTTCAAATCTGATATAGCGTGATACTAGAAATTTAAGGTATACACTCAGTATCGTATAAACGCGCTATCCACATTGTTTGATCCACAATCACTATGAACGCCACCCGGGCAATACCGGCTGATATTCTACTAGTATAATATATATTTCATACCATAATAATTGTTGTAGAAGTTTATAAAATAAATGATTATATAAAACCAGAAATCTACGACAATATTTCTTAAATGAAAAAGCTTAAAAGTACTTAAGAAATACTATGGTCAAATTTTAAATTTTTATAATGGAGATGAGGTTAATTTTATCGATAGTAGTTATAATTTTCATAAAATCAATCAGAAGTACCTACCTTAATTTTGAAATTAAGGATGATACAGTTTTTTGCCGATCTTTCCTATCAAAATAACACGATCAAACCAAGGTATTCAACATGGTAAATACCTCTTTTTTGTTTTATTTCTTTTAGTATATAAATTGTATCAAATTAACAAGATGTAATTAATCCGGCGCCCGAATTAATAAAACTATTAGTACTTTATTATGCATTATAAGAACATGCACTCACATCCACATACAACCTAGAGATACACACACACACACATAACCTCTCCCAAACACACTCACACGCACACATACACCCTCACACACATACACACATACAAATGTGGCCTTGGGAATAAGCTAAACAGTTATGAGGATCGGTTGTCTTATTTTGAAATGCTGTCATTAAAGGAACGTAGAATAAGTGCAGACATCTCGTGTCTCTACAAACTTATTAATAACAAGCTAGACAGTCCGGCCAGCTTAGCTAAAATTCCAATCCGCGTTCCCCAGAGGCATTCCAGAAATAATAACACATTTGCCAACCTATTACATGCAAATAATTTATCGTATAATAAACCTATAAGTAGGATGTGTCGCGCGTTCGATATGAACTGCCAAGGAAACGACATATTCAATGATACCTTTGCGAACATCAAAAAGTCCATACACTCTAAAACATTAGTGTAATGTAAAAATAAAAATATATATAATATGTAAAAATAAAAATATATGTAGATATGTATGTGTGTGTATATGTATATATGTATACATATAATATCTAGATTAGAGCCTTATTAACGGATGCATTGTAACAATATTATAGGATAGTAGGTTAGAGCATATTATGTAAGGCACTATGTTATTAATGAAATGTACCACCTACTATCTGTTTCGTTACAAATAAATAAATAAATAAATAAATAAAATACGCTCTCCATCACACAAACTACACTAACACCCATAAACCAACAACCACATACCAAACATAGCGCAATTGCTTATAAATGCTTGCTATAAATCCTTTTATGTTTTATTTTTATTATGTAGCATATTATGTATTCTCTTTTAATATTGTAAACTAGCTGACCCGTGCCCACTTCGTTGGGCGGTAAAACGTTTTACCTGTGATGAAATTATGAGTGTGGTTCGGTTAGTACTAAGTGCTATGATTTATTTCCTGACTGCCAAAAGAAGGGTTATATTTTTACTGCATATGTATGTATGTATTTGCATGCCGATTTGACTATAATACCGTTATTTGTGAGTGCTTCTTGTGAGTGTCTTATTTTTGAACGTATTATCTCTTTAACTATTTATGCAGTAAAAGGGAAATTATATGCAGTAAAAGGGAAAAGTATTTTGTTTTAAACACTTAAGACGATAAATTTACTTATTTTGATAAGAATTCATAATTGTTGATAATATGTCCAATAAACATGACTTGACGATTTAAATTATTTTTTAAATATAAAATACTACTTTTTGTGACTTAAATATAAAATTTAGACATATGCTGTAGGTGACTTTTTTGTAGGCATTATCAAGCTCTACAACTTTTCTCTAGAACTTAATCAGCGTTAGTTAGAAACGTTTTCGTTCGACCGCTTATTCCCCGACTTACTTTACAAATCCGACTACCACGAAAAAGTCTTTTAATTTTTCGGATTAATAATTCGCCTATGATACTTACAAATAATGTGGCTTTCTATTGGTAAAAGAATTTTCAAAATCAGTTCCGTAGATCCAGAGATTACTTCCTACAACCTCACAAACTTTACCTCTTTATAATAATAGTATAGATAACTTAAAACATCATTGGCTTTACTACCGTTATATGTTTTTTATATATTGTTATTACACTATGCTATATGTTTTTAATAAAATAATTTATAAATATTCCAATAGAATTATTAGAACTATTCTTATTAGGAGTCAAATGATTAATTCGTCATATATTTATCCGAGACTTTTGTCCAGTCATATTTTACCAGCAATGGCGGCTCCTTTAAGAAAATTTCTTCAAAGCATATTCATGTAAAATATTGGCGACAGACAGTCGGGACACGTGCAGCAAATTGACGTAAATTAGGATGGATACCGGACTAAAAAATGTGGTACATTTTAACGACCGGACGTGAGCTCATTTCAGTGTCAAAACAATCAGTCATGCTGAAATTCCCAGCTGAAAAGATTGCGCTATCTTGAATTTCGATTCATTTTATTTCTAGATTGCTTTTTATGTGGGCTTTGTAACGACGAATAGAAAATGGTATTATAAAACTATTTTATTATTTGTAATAAAGGAGGGTTACCTGTATATTATAAATTATTGCTCTAATATTGTTATATTTTGAATATTGGAGTAGTTATATTGTCATCGAAACTAGGTATGTATGGAAAGTTACAATAGAAGTGGGTAAAAAACTGAGTGATTTTTGCTGAGTTATAAAAACTAAACTAAAAATGAAAAATCAAAGACTTTATCTAAACGGTATGATATGCAGAAATACTGACATGCTGTTACACCAGTTAAGTTGAATAAAAAGAATATTTGAAACTGGAATGCTTTAACTCTTTGAGGACCATAAGCTTTGAGGTATATTATGGAAATTATTAAAATATATATTTTTTTATTTATTTAGTACTTTAATCATATTTTTTTATACATATAGCCACATTATTACCAATGTTATAAAGTAACTCGGAAAAATTTAACACGCCAATGTAGCAAATGGTCAGCGCCCACCTAACTACGACTGTACTGTCCGGTATCTAGGCGGGTCAGAGTAAACAATTAAAATTAGCGATTTAATTTATAAAGAACTAAATTGACTAACGTTTTATTTTTAGAAATAGTAAATGTACCTAATTAAAATTTGATATATAATATAATATAATAATCTGTATAAATATTTGTGTAATAATATGGTAAGTACATAGATACCTAAATTCGATTATAATAAATAATAAATATATTATGGTATAAACATATTTATTTTAGAATACAATTATATAAATGCGATTATAAATCCTGCGAAAAATAAGAAATACCATAAGATATATTATGATTATATGCATAATACTTTATGTATATGTATACAATATTAGCTTTAAAATCAACCATTATACATGAAACTGTTAAAAGGCGATGTAAATAGGAAGTAGGTCAAGTTTTGTGAGAATTGGTTTAATAGATTCCGTATAATTTAATGGGACATAAGTGTCCCTGTGGTCTATAAAGAAGCAAAGTTACACGTTTTCTAAAACTTTAATATTTTAATATTTAACTCAGAAATCATACGTCGTAAAAACGTACTAAAAGAAAAAAATCAAACCAAAAAAGTCGCTGTAATTATTTTTTTATTTTATTTTAAATCGCCAGAGTTCGTTGTTCATTCCCAATATTTTAAAAAATATGGTATATTATTAAACAATAAATATATATTTTTGCTAATATAAAGATTCTGTAGATTCTGTAGCAACATGGAAAAAATATAATTTATAAACTATTCGTATTTGATAATTTATAAAATGGTTTTGAAATTATGGAACATACATGTATTATGGTCCTTAATGGGGTAAAGAATGCTCTCAAGTATGTGTCTAAATCCAAAGACTTTTTATGATTTACATACTAAATCTTTTGGAAAATATTATTAAGTTGTATCTACTATGGTGAGATGTCGACCTGTGTCAAATGACGCAACCGAGGATTCGTTTACACGAGAAACGAATATTACACAAATAAAAACGTGTCGACGCATACAGGAGCTGAAAAGTAACATGAACTGCACTTCGTGAGCTGAGAACGGCTTGTGGATGCAACGGTATAACCTGATTTTATAATATTTAGTTTGGATTTCAATCAAATGTTTTTTGGTAATTCCCTCTTGTAATTTTGTACAATAAAAATGTTACTTTTACATATTTTTAAGGTCTTTAAACAAGCCTTCATTTTTCGTATGATACATTGTTAGAAAACAGAACAATGTAATTTTATAATCGAAATAAGCAGAAGAATAATAATTTTACGACTCAAAAGACAACTGTCTCATGGTACAATAATCTAAGAAATATAAACGATATTCGCGTTACGATTTCAAAACTTTGAAATTGATATTACTCGACACTTCATCATCGATATTAAGCATCAATATTAAAACATCGATATTAAGAGCACAAAAGTTACTTTAATATCGTTATTTAATAAAATCGCAAGAACTTGGGCAAAATTCTCAAGAAGAACTTCGGTTTTCTCTAAATAATTTGCCTTCTTTCTATTTTTTAAACGGCCGTTGTAATTGTTGTATAAATTAAAAATGCGTTTATTTCTAGTGCTTTATATGTCTAAACGTTGACATATGGTTATCTGCGACCGACCCGGATCTACGATTTTTTTCTAGCCGTCGAAAGAAGTTGATATTTGTGCTCCTCCCCTCCAGAAATTGAGATAATTTATTTTACGTAACTCACCGAACAAATATACTAGGAAGCATTTTTTACAAGAAAAGAAATATATTTGCATTCATTATTAATCTTTCGAGTAAGCGGCATAATTTTATGTCAGACCGCGGCAATTTATTGGAATTTCTTGCAATACCGCCGCGCTCGACAAAAAGTAGAGAATCTAATAAAAATCACGATAGTATTTTAACGTGAGACAAGTACAAGTTTGAAATGCCAAGTTTTATTTCACTTTTTCGACTTTCTCATATTTTCTCATAATTATCTAATTGTTTTACTAAATGAGATTTCAATATTCTATACACGAAATTTCAATGCAATTATTGCACATTTATTCCTTTTATGAATGCTAAAGTAGTTCCATAGTTATAGTACTTTTTGTCGAGCGCGGCGATATTGCAAGAAATACCAACAAAGTGTCGTGGTCTGCCATGCCGCTACTCGAAGGGTTAAAGGGTTCAATTGCCGCCCTGGGCAGGTACCCTGGTTTTCCGCCCCCTAGATCTGGGGCTATTTGCCTAGTAGAAATTTTGATACTATGCAATGACTCACTTCATTAATTTAGTCTTGCTTTGGCCAGGTTTTAACTGCAGTAACTTCCTCGAATATTAAAGGTTAGTCAGCAACGCGTTGAGCCTCTCAAACGTAGCAGAGAGTGCGCCATCCAACTTCCAACAAAGAGGCAGCGGTTCAAAGATTAAGATACGTGTACCGGAGTTGTGGCATCGCGACGATATTAAATTAAAAACCGGGACACATTACAGAAATGATATGTTGACAATGATTTCAGTTTTATTGCGGCCGGTCGCCTGGTTTATGACCGCAGGTAGATGACACTCCACTTGCCACTTACCGATTCCACATTAAGATCGCTTGAATGCTGCCTTCGTGGTATTTGTAGTGTGGCTGATTAATTTCAATTTTATAAGTCGTTCTGCAAATTGGGTACTTCTTTTAAGGGGCCACATTCTGGGTCCCAATGGCAGAATGGCTCAAAGACATAATGGATGTTTACCGTTTGAAGTTTGAAACACCCGACAGTTCGTTGGTGTTATAACCGCCGTTGTCTAACGGTGTGGTCAAAAATATATTTTAAATATGTATCAATTCAAGAAAATACATATATTTAACAAAATAAATGAGATTCTGCATCCCTCCTGACTAGGCAGCGCCTGTTCTAAGGAAGACACCATTTAACATATGTAATTTTATGAAAGGCTTTATAATATAACTAGCTGACCCGGCGAACTTTGTACCGCCTAACAGTCAATGAATGTCGTGCTGAACTTAATTTATGATTTTATGAAAGTAATGCAATGAATACAAAATAAATATTGGGTTCACTATTTTATTAAGATAATAACACAAAAAGAAATATAAAAGTACAAAAATTAGGTATATCAATCGCGTGTCAGCAAGACATGATTGAATTAAACTATTTACATATTGTGCAGCATGGGATGCACTCGGTTTCATTCTCTTCATTGAAGCACCTTGTAATATACGACATTTTTTTATTTTTTTTTATTAGGAGCAAGAACAAATAAAGCGGATGATTTACTGACACGTGAACATGCCACGTACTACTGACCACGAGAAAAACACGGATTTCCATTTTGTATGGGAAAATGTTTTTTCTTTTATTTTAATTTTTCGCCAATTTTCCAATTTTTGTTTTTAATAGATTTTCTGCTATTCGGGACGGAGACAAATACAAAAAATCAAAAAACCATGAAAATCAGTTTAGCCGTTCTCGAGTTATAAGTGTTCGAACAAACCCGACTTTGTTTTATATATATATATAGATAGTTTCATAATCTAAGATCAAAATGAAAACGAAACTGTAATAGTAAAATAGTGTTATTATGAGTTATTTATTGAGTAGTAAAAATAATGATATATAAACAAAACGACTAAAAAGGAGAAAATAAACAATATTATCATTAAACATCAAAATATGGTCGAAAATTAATATAAAATAAATCCAAATAGAATAATTTCCTATTAAAAAAAATCGGTCGGGTTACATTAAGACTTTCTCGGCAAGTAAATAATATTATAATTATAAACAAAATAGATCACTTTCTGTGACGGCAGTCGTGTTTTTTTATTCTTTTTAATATATTTCCTTGTTACTGGGAAGTTCGCAAAAAGACATTTAGGAAGTGGTATATGGTTTTTTTGTTGATCACTCTGAAATGGTCGATTCCATAACGGATAACTCACTCTACAGCTACAACCGAGTGAGGGTGACAATAGGTGACTATATTTGCTTTTGCCTCTCTTTTTCTCGTTTCGTCTATCCGCTGGACACGTTCAGCATGAGAGATCGCGTGCACCACGTCCGCAGTATGATTCAGCTCGAGTTGTCCTTTTGTGGGCGCGCTGCCGCCATTCGGAGCGCGCGTTTGACATTTGCGCGTATGTCACGATAACGAATAACTTAATTTTTGCGCGGACAAATACCCACACGGCCGCACCGCGACCGCGCCGCTAAGTAATGGCGTACACGACGAGGGCGGCGCAGCGCAGGCGCAGGACACATCATAATATTTACAGGACAACTACTGCGGATTTATTCCCGCAGGATCGGCGCACTTGCCCTTGCGCATGACAATTACTTCGAAGATGCGAAGATTCTGCCGGTACATCTAACTATATATAATAACTATCTGTTGCCCGTGGTTTCGCTTCGCGTAAAACGCGATGGGTGGGGTTTCTCACGTCTTAAGACCTTATACAGAATTCGGGAGTACCTCAGTGTCAGAATCAGAATACTACTTGTAAATGCCCTTATATTGTCTATAATGGACTATGGCGACTGTGTGTACGGCCCCTGTATTATAGGAAGACTGAGCGGAGACTTCAGAGACTGCGCAAGATTTTGCTTTAGGATTCCTCCACGCCATCATGTGTCACCATTCCTTGCGAAAGCTTCCATGTTGAATAAGAGTAAAAGAAGGCAGCTCCATCTTGCGACCCTCGTACTCAAGGTGGTACGCAATAAACAGTCACGATATCTTTACTCGATTATGACGTGGTCCCGTAAGCGGCATGTCCATTCAACACGTGCACGTAATCAACTTGCTATAATACCCAAGCACGAAACTACACATTTCCAGTGCAGCTTTTCCTATTACTCTGCGGTTGTATGGAATCGGTTGGGAATGGCTTTGCGATCGAAATCAATTGCAGTATTTAAGGACTACTTTAAAAGTTTATTATTAAAGGAAGATATTTAGATGTCATAATTTGATTTTATTTTAAAATAATTATTTGTTAATTTGATTATTACTATTGTCTTCGTTTATTTTTAAATTAAAATTTATAAATTTGTACCATGATTATTTGATGTTAAATATTTTGGAGTTGATTATTTTGATTTATTATATGAAGATTTTTAAATTTATTAAATTAGGTTATTTTCTATTAATATCATTTGATTTAAAATATTTTGATTTTGATTTTTACGATTTGTGTATTTATTTGATTATCATTTTATATCGATAAGGATTCTTATTTTATTGCTAAGTAATGCCTTCAACAAACTATACTTACTTACTTTTCTTACTTTTTTTGAGATATAAAAGCAGTTATTGTAGCTTAAATATAAAAGTTGGATATATGCTATCGTTGACCTTTTTATAGATCCCTTTAAGGCTGATATTTTTGAAACTCTTCTTTTGATAATACAATGGAATTTTGAAACTGCAGCCAGTGGTTACTTTCTTTATCCAATAAGTGTTGGCATATCGCCGATTTTTCTCGCTGAACGTTTTTAACAGCTTTGGTGTGCTACATCAGTCGAGTGGCTATGGTCCGTTTCGTTTGTCCAACATAGGCTAAACCACAGCTGCAGTCGATTTTTGACACATCCGGGGTTTGCAGTGAAATTACATCCTTTACATACCTCAAAGATCGAAAATATTTTGGGCCGGTTCGAAGATCGTTTTTATATCCGATCTGTCAGGCCCTGGACGTATTGTAAGAATGGTCGTGATCTGCTGTGTTTCTGAGTTTCGTCTTAGTTGGTTCGTGTGCGTGTCTCGTGATATTTTCCGTAGCCATTTTTTCTAAGGACATCGTTGACATATTCCAACTCCTGCTGAAGATACTCAGCGTCGCATAAATCGCGTGCTCAATTCACTAGCGACGTTTGCACTGAACGTAGATGGTAGGGATGATGGTGTGAGGTGACATGCAAATATCATAACAGACAGACGTTATGTTTTATATTCTACATCTGTAAAGAAGTTAGTAATCAATTATATAAAATATAAGGATATGATAATAATTACATTTAAAATGATAATAATCATTTTAACACACCACCTCAAAATATGTTACCCTGGCCTCACCTTCGAAAAAAGTTAAATAAGATATCCCAATTCTGAGCGAAGTGGCTGCCAAAGAAAATTGAATAATTGGCTCGATTTAGAGCATAAAGCGACTGTAAAAAATGACCCTATTGTCTAAGTATTAAAGGGAGCTTTTTGTTCGATTTTCGAGCGACGATCTTTACAGAGACCAATCAATATGGACGGCTCCCATTCAATGGGTAATCCTACGATTGGTCCGATGGAGCCTTTTTTTCGAAGGCCGGACGGCTTTTGAAGAGAAGCCAGCGGTTGTCAAACTATCCTATCTTTAACTAACCTTCTATCCAACCGGAGTCCTGGTTTTTGGTTTCTTCTGTAAGGGTTAGTCATTTCAAATCCGTTTTATAATGTTTGCAATGACATAAAAAAAGAATTCCCAGGATATTCACAGGCATGCTGTCGAGCAAATGTGGTCTTAGAAATAATTTATGAGTATATCAAGTTTATTATTTATTCTCTAAGTTTATTTTTTCAATGATGCAAATTTCGCACTTTAACTTCCTAGAACTTCGCAGGACCGATATTTTATCAAATATCATATAATAAAATATCAACCCAAAATATCAGCGAAAAATACGTCTGATTAAGTTGTAGATAAATACTCCTCAGAAGTTTCCCAGAAGAAGTTCGTAACCCTCAAGGGTTACGACGTAAGAACTTCGTAACCCTTGAGGGTGTTTTTATACGTGAGAAACATGTTAGGGTTTTATGTATAAAACTATTAAAGTTAGTTTAATAAAGTTTTATTAAAATAAAACAGTAATAAGACGAGAAAAAACGTAGATATTCAGAAAAATGCTAGGTACAATATTATTTAGCCCTCCAAAAAACTAGCAATTTTCTTAAAAAATTCTATAACAATTCTTCTAAATAAACAAATTTTGCATAAGGCCATTATGAACTATTTTTTGGATAGATAACACACTTTTTATTATATAATAAAAAAAAAAATAGATAACATTAAAATGTATAAAATAACAATGACAACCTAATGCTTTCGTTGACATTCACGCTGTACAACGAAAGCATTATTTAGTAACATAGTTTTTGTTTTTAGGGGCTCTCTAGACGATCAAGCATGCTTGTCAAGCATCGAGTCACGGGCTGGAAGGGGATCGTAAACCGCAGGAATTAAGCGAATATTTTTTTTTTAAATATTTACCAAACATGCCTAATTTTGTAGTTTATACTAAGGAGTCACGGTAATTAGACCTAATTGATTGATGAATGACGTGACTCCCTGGCATAAGACTACAAAATCAGGCATTTTTAGTAAATATTAAAAAAATATTTGCATATTTCCTGCAGTTTACGATCTCTTCCCAGCCCGCGACGCGATGCTTGGCAAGCATGCTTGATCGTCTAGAGAGCCCTTTTTACTTGTTTTTTTAAGTATGAGTATTATAAATCGTTCAATACACGGTAAGCGCATGTTCCTTTAGTTGATCTGCATGTTTCATGTTCAATTGGTTTTAATACTTAAATACGATTTCTTAGCGCACATGTTCCTGGAGAGGCGAAGGCTCTAACTTCAATGAAAATCTTGCCAATCAGGCGTTGGAACTTCCTATAAAACTTTGCGGCTTAAGAATTTTTCGTTTTAAGATGAAATAAACAAATTAAAAAACGGATTGTTGCACAGGCGCGTTTGTATTGTTGAATTTTTGTCCAAAATTGACCAGCGTTGTTTGCATTTTTAATGGAATAAAAATTTAGTACTCTATGTAATTGGTTTTTCAATTAACGTATCAATGTACGAGTATGTTCAATGAAACAATGTATAAGTTTATTGTACAAATAAAAATTGTTTTCAATATTTCATATCCATCAAACATTTTTAGAAAGTGGTAAATTTAAAAATGCGATGCAAAAGAGTGGCATGTCCACATAGATATTTTTGTAAAATTGTATTTTATATCACTTGCCACTTTTTAAATTTGCATAACTAATTCCACGTTTTGCTCTTTCCTCAGAAACTGCATTTTGGCGATTGCCTCTTTCTTGATGTGTAGGGCAGTACAATTGATTTTATACGTATTAGATAGCTCAACATCGTACTACAATTTGGCAACCAGGATTTTACTACGAAATGCAACGTGTAGATGGCACTCATACTTCCAAGAAATTATTAATCCTCTATTATTATCTATACTAATATTTTAAAGAGGTAATATGTGTACGTTTGTAAGTTTGTAAGTAGTGGGTAATCTCCAAAACTACTTATCCGATTTCAAAAATTCTTTCACAAATGGAAAGCTAAATTATCGATTAGTGCTATAGGCAATATTTTATTGTGTTAATATTAGTTTTCAATACGAAATCACGTTATTTGTAAATTGAATCGAAGAAAATGTGCTGGTGATGTGCTTTATCGGCGTGCGCTGACGAAACGGTTTGGCGTTTTTAAAAACTATGTAAAAGAAAAACGTCGGCCTCAAAGAGATCTAAAAAAAATCTTAGAGAGCATATATCCAACTTTTATTTTTAAGCTACAAATAACTGCTTTTATGACTGCTGAAAAATAAGAAAAAAAGTAGTTGTACTTTCTAGTTGGTGTTGTTTTTTAGAGATATCATGAAATAAGTAACGCGGGCAAGCAACTCGAAATACCTAGCGCCCCGACTAGCCCAACAAGGTCAGCGTTTAGCGGAAGGCGACGGGTGGCGAAGAACAAAAAGCGAACAGGATGTCTTTTACTATATATCTAAAGGTAGCGTCTAAAAGGGAAATTTTCTAATTCGAATGCATCCTAAAATCCATACCAAATATCTTATTATTACCATAGATACATAGACGACTGCTAGAATAATTTAGCGCGTCATTTCGCGGATATTTCTGGTAAAATTCCATTGTCAAACATCATCAATTTTATTTTCGAGAAATCATCAAAATTTTTATTGGTTTTTATGAGCTGATATATAAATATTTTTGTATGTAAATAACCAAAAAAAATAAAATATTTTTGGTAGAGAATTTTTCGATAGATCTAATAAGATCACGATAGTTACCATTTCTAAATAGGGTTCCGTATTTTTCCGTAAGACAAGTACAAGTTAGAAATACCGAGTTTTTTTCACTTTTTTGATTTCTCATATTTATTCGTAATTATCTAATTGTTTTACAAAATGAGATTTCAATATGCTATATACGAAATTTCAATGCAATCATTGCACAATTATTTTTTTATGATTGCTGTAGTAGTTCCATAGTATAATACTTTTTGTCGAGCGCGGCGATATTGCAAGAAATTCCAATAAATTGCCGCGGTCTGCTATGAAATTATGCCGCTACTCGAAGGGTTAACTGTCCAGCTCTCACTAACCCTCGTTTAGAACACCTCCTGACGTTCGTGATATCGACGAATGTTTGAAGATCTGTGCTTATCGCTGAAAGGTTGTCCCAATATGTCAACGTCAAAGCGACACAAAGGCTACTCGGAGTTTTGATTGAATCGCAAAGAATGAGGCCGTATGGACGGCTAAGATGTATGCTTTTTAGCTTTCGACTCTGACGTTTTAAAATAGTAAGAGATCTTTATAAGTCTTCTTCTTCTTAGTTGGCATCAAGGTACCAATTCGTTTGTGTCTATAGAATAATTATTATAAAGAATGTAAACGAATAGCGTTAATAATTTGTTATCCGAATTATTTATTATACATCGATTTATCAGAGGAACTACTCAACAAACTTGAACGTTTGCGAAATGTATGCATACGATTCATCTTCGGTCCCCGTAAGTATGATCACGTGTCCGAATATAGGGCACAGTTAAAGCGGTTGCCAGTACGCCAAAGAGAAATGTTATACTTGCTCTCCTCTATCGTGTACTCTCCCAATCAACACCACCCTATCTCCACGAGCATTTCGAACTATTAAGTTCCCACAGTCTCATACTTTTGGAATGCTTTGACGAAAAATGTGACGACAGACTCAGAGAACATTTACAATTGTCCACATAAATTCCCTATCCCTTCCATTCTCCTTCATTTTAAACCATTGCTACCTTATAGGCTTTAGTTTATTTTGGTGTGGCACATTCTGCACCCACAAAAAGTTATTTTTGTACTCATTATATAACTCATTATATGGGTTAAGTTAGTAACTATTCGCAAAATAATGTTCCCAAATCAGTATAGGTTCGCTCTAGAATATTGCCTGTAGGCAATAAGCTCGTTTTTTCTTATGAATAAATCGTACAACATAACACTTCTATTATAAATAGGATAAAAACAAATTTACCGTGTTAAATTTGTAACACCCGATGTTACGGCGATGTTGCAACCGCCTACCTACCCAGTCTTCTAAAGCTATGTCCACACTGTGCCCCTTTCATCTTCAACTTTCCCTTCATCATTCTATTCAACTTTCCTTTAGGGCAAGCAACTGTTGCATCATGTCCGTGCGTCATCCGACCGGAGTCGTTATTATCGTTCAGTATAACAACATGTGCGACGAGATGATTCTACTATGTGCGGCCTACTTGGTGATAAGAAAATCTAGAAAACAAAGAGAACCAAGCGCATGTTGTTGGCTCGAAGATATTTTATGGATCGAAATAATGTAATTATGCGTGAACTGCGAGAAGATAAAGATATTCTTTTTAAAACTTTACACGCATGTCCGAAAACAATTTCGATCGGCCTTTTATGACCGAAGACTTTTGATCTTCTTTTTAACTCCATCAATGTCCAAGTTGTATTTCGTAGCCAAAACTTGCAGACCATCATTTCTTTTTATTTTATTTGTGTAAATTTTGTTATTTTGGTCCAAAAGTTATGGAAAATTTATGTAGTCTTCAATAAACTGTAAAGTAATATCGTCCGCCATCTTGATGTTGAACGCTATGTTGCACAGAAATCCACGGACCGCGGGAACGCGTGCGTCGCAGCGCGCGCTATGTGAAAGGGCATGCCTCACGTGCGCTGTTGACTGCGCTATAACGCATGCCCTTGTTGAACGAAAAAAGGCACAGTGTGGACATAGCTAGGACAACAGCGGTTGCAACATCACTGAAACGTCGGGTGTTATAAATTCACGCGGTAAATTCGTTTTAGTTTTATTAATAATGTCAAACAAACGCGATAGTCTTTGATTTCATACAGCACTTCCAATATTTATTATAAATCTAGTGTACGCTCTGATTTATATCTTGGACATAATTTAAAAATATTATATTTTCATTGAACTAGTCTTCTAGTTGGCTCTGAACAAAATATTCTTGTGTTCGGATTTTTACACTAGTTAGGTTTAGGCAAGGTTATGTACGCTTGTTATATTACACCTACATTCTCATTCCATGGAAAAAAAATCGAAAGCATAACCAAAATTTCGGAAAATAGAACAAGTAATTAAAATTGTATAAATTTACATATGGGGCAACCCTGCAAACCACGATTGACCGATTCAAGTGATTTTTACATCGCGATCGTCGCACGCACGAGGATGTCCTTCAGGTTGCTTGACAAAGGCTGCGTCTGCGCAGGTCGCGAATATAATCATATCATAATTTCTCGGTTCAGTCACTACGTCAACAATTTTGATGACTTTGCTGATCTTACGTGGTGATTACGATGACATTACCGGTATTTGCCGGTAGCGAACACACATACACTCCTATTAACCCGTTGAGTATGATACGACCAAATCTGGTTGTGAAACAATTATCCGTTGAGTATGATACGACCAGATCTGGTTCCGCGTTTTTTTCACTTCTTTGACGTTCTCATATTTATTCATAATTATATAATTGTTTTACAAAATGATATTTCAATATTCTATATTCGAAATTTCAATGCAATCATTGTGCAGTTGTTCTTTTTATGATTGGTGTAGTAGTTTCGTAGTTATAGTACTTTAAGGTCGATGTCGCCGAAAATCCTGCAAAAGAGACAGATGCATCCATGAAAATACCCATTTACTCCAAGGGTTAAACAAGTAAATATATTAAACGGAATAAAAACCCCGAATGCCGTTGCAAACATTGAACTTTATTTATTTATTTATTTATTTATTTATAAAAGAAATAATTACTATAAATCTATGATTTTGCTTACAAAAATAACAGGAAACGAATAGCAAAATATTAACCTATTGCTTATTTTATCTTGTCACCCATCTGCGACTAGCTTGTTCTAGGGTGGACAGGACTCTATTACAATAAATTATGTAAAAGCTAGGACTCTAATATTGTAATAAATTATGTAAAAGTTTTAGTAAAATACTAATAAATCTAAATTGCTATAAAATGCGGTCCTAAAAAAAACGCAATTCCATTATATAATTGGCATTAAATGGAATATAACATTCAAAAGTTGTTTAAAATAAGAAACTCATTAGGATTTTTTTTTGACAAAATTAAAAAAAACAAAATCAAAATCACATTTTTTTTTTTTCGTCAAATAATGTCATCCATTTCTGTTATAGAAGCTCCCCTAGGAATATTAGTCACAAGTTATGCTTAGACCTTATATAATTTGTGCACCTAAGTCTAATTAAATTATAATTTCTAACATTTGATGTATGGTTAGTCTGTCATGACTCGATAACCATTCCTTTATTTTATTTTTGAATACCCTAAATGTCGAATTCAGTTTTATTTCCATATTGATCAGATGGTAAAATCTCGGCGTAATGAAAGAGTAATGTCTTTGATTAAATGATGTCTTCATCCTGGGTATCATTAGGCTATTTTCTAAAATTTGTCTCGTTGGTATTCGGTTCTTAATTATACTCGTATCTACTGTATTTATGTATTTTTTTAAATGTTTTTTAAAAAGTTTTTTTAATGAAATAATTGTGGTTTATATATTTATTAATATAGGTACATATACGAGTATATATTCGGAATATATTTAATCAGACCTTTCATTTGAGCACTGTAGGATTTACGTATAAGCTACACAAGCTATAGCTTAGGGCCCCCACTTTCTTTGTCGTCGGTAAGTACCTTAAGTACCTTAATTATAATAATTTTTATAAATTTGTTTAATACCACTTTTGCTTTTATATCAATGTAGCTACTAAGTTACATTGATATAAAAGCAAAAGTAGTATTGAATAAAGTCGGATGTACAAAGTAGATACATTTTAATAAAAACCAGACCTGCTTTAATGCACATAAAAATAAATAATTATCAAAGAGTCTCAATAGTAAACTTAGTTACTTTTATATAAAACTAATCACATAGTACAACAAAATGATCAAAACAAAAAAAAACAAAAAAAAACAACGTATGTAGTTGGTCAGATCCACATACATTGGTAGTCGATATATAGACCGAACTAATCGAGAACTAATCAAAGTGCCAGTTGTCGTCAGCACTATCTAAGATGAGGTTCTGAAACGAATCAGGGATCGCAAGGATCGCAAGATTCCTGAGATTTGCGAAGGTAAGCTAATCAAGGAGTTTCCCAAGACGCCAAAGGCTACTAGAAACGAGCTAATTGAGGTCGCAGAAGCTGGCAGATGCTAAAAGATCACCGGTGAGTTCGAACCTACAACGAGAGAACATTCACTCCCCGGAAGGTATAACGATATTGATCGTTCTTTAAACAGGCAAAGTGATCAAGAGGAAGAGGCTATAATGTCAAAACACAAGAGGCGTGAAGACGATGTGGACTTCCTCTCTGGGGGTTTAACAGCCAACACCCCCTCCCCTTCCCCCATTGCTGTGCCACTACTACTTATTCATATTTATCTTTAAAAATCGTCGGTTAACCTGAACCCTCGCATCCGGCAATCGTCCACTAATTGAGGGCCATGTCCTGTAGAAGTTGTGTGCCGCTTGTGACGTCGTTATAAGCGAGTACGAAACGGCCGTGAGAGCCACAATCAGCAGGGGGACGAGCTGCCAAGCTGCCACTCGACAATCGAAACGTCCGCTCCGTGACGATTCGCGACCGATGACTCTCGATTATTATTATAATCGAGTGAAAAACGACGATTAATGAGAGGTGGGATCGAGCAATGGTGATATTCCCAGCGAAGAGATGATAATAAATTGGTCACTCGCTTCTAAGGAATATCTCGGTACAATGATACTTTTAAATCTTTATTTAATTAATCTATATATCAGAATTTTAAGAATGTATTAATTAATGCCTTTTGTTATCTTTTTTTAATGATTTAAAATCTCTTCTTTTGCTTCAAATACTCTCGGAATATCTTTTTTCTGCTGAGTCTGATAAAAATTAAAAGGGTAGGGTTGTTGATACAAAGTTGAAAGGATAGGGTTAACTACCTCTAATTTAAGATGAATAAAAGATTCCTACAACTAGTCTAGTTTGATCATATAATTTACTCGAAAATGGACTCCATTTTAATGTACAAATGATATGGTTGATCTTTAATGTAAATAGGTATATTAAAGATTACCTCTTTAACATACCTATATATATTAAAATAGTTCCTTGCAGAGATGGAGGGACTACAGCTATTTTGGGCACAGGTTGTTTCTACATGACAAGAATACGACCACGCAGTCTGCCGCTTGACCCCACAATTCAACTCCGTACGATAAATAGGCCTTGTCCAAGCTTAAAGTCGAAGTCTTTCCCGCCTGCTCGCTCTCCCCACCCCGAAGCTAATTCTCGTTAATCTAGGCAGAAATCCCAGATATTTACGTTTATTATTTGTACTGCTCGTTCATTATCGCTATCGCCCGTCAAAATATTTCGATATTTCACGATCCACCGCAGGCGCAGATAAGATCATCGTGCTCTCAGCTCCGGCTCCATTGAGAGTTGTTAATCGGCTTGTATAGATGGCGCTGTCATCGGCCTCCGTCGGATCTACACCCTCGAGATCGTATCGTATCGACGTTGATCAATCTGCGATCTACGCGACCAGCTTCCTGGGATTTTCGTCGGCACCCAACAATGATCGATAGATCGCCGCGCAGATCGACAAGTTCAATCGGTTGGTTCGACCCGAGGTCAATGCCATCTATTCAATAACATTATACCCTACTTTACATGAGCAATTGCTTTGGATTATAAGTGCCTTGCCTTCTACACATACAAACATTGACCACCATTTTAGGTATTGGCAACATTTCGGCATATTGCTCATTACTGCTCAGAATAATAGTCATAGTCATAGCCATATGTTATTAATTCCAAAAATTACGTACTGTGGAATACGCCATTATGCGTTGCCGCAAAGTTATTAATATCTCATTACATGTACCTACATATACTTTTTATATAAAGGTATTTATGGTTAAATATTAGAAAAAATCACCCACAAATTACAAAAAAAACTATAACAATTAGCACTAGAGTACTACTAAGATAATATATAAACACGAAATTACTCTAAAAAATATATTGTAAAGTATTATCTCGCATTGTTCCCAGACCTTCAACGTCATCACAAATAAGTAGAGTTAGACCGATATGGATAAGCCAACAGCACGTAAGGGTCCAACGCCTTACCGCAAAGCACTGGCAAGAGGACTCACCGGGCTTACCTCGCTCTTTTAAATGTAGATTTAGACGGGTTTATTTATCCTCCAGTCTGGTCACGGATTGGAAGACGCTTGCGCGGCCTCTATCTGATGTTACTGGTAATTGAATTTGAGACCGAGGCCCATTTGCCCGCCAGTATCACACGAGATCAGGGGGCTAACGGATTGTATCAACGGTGGGGAGCTAACGGGCCCATGATGAGGTGGCCACGATGACCCATGTGTTCAGGGTCGGTCACACTCACGGGTCAACACCCATCCGACGGCCTCCACGCACGGGGTGCGAACCTGGGTAGGACACTGGGTCAACCAGTCTCTGGCGCTCCTGGACGGTCTGCGCACCGAGCGGCGCAAGCCAATCGATTGTGCTCTCCGACTAACAGTCGGGGAAGTCTGGGAACTGTATTGTTTCCTATAGAGCGGGGGTGGTTGCCTACCTTACGGCGACTGCTCTTGAAATGACCATTGGCCATCCGATCCTGGGTGAACAGCCGGGCAAAGGACGCCTTGGTCCGCGATAGATTCGGTATACTCCGTTTCACCGCTTCGTATGGGAGAGGACCGCGCAAGCGACCTCGAACTCGGAACCAATCGAGAGACCGGAGAAATCTGGTCACAATTGGTAGTTAGGGCGCGAGTGCCGCCCGCCACGTAACATATCTGGCTACTTGCGGTAAGGCGTTGGCTTCTAACGGGTTGTGGCGTAGCTAGACGTCGGATTTATTATGTCCAAAGTCTTCTACGCTCACTGCACGGTCGATAGAACGATGAATCGTTAAAACGTCCTGCGGTGACGGGTTCGCCCGTTGTGGTTGACATCTCAATATGTTTCAACGGTGGCTGACATCAGGTTAACAACTACCCTCGCTTCTTAGGAAAGGTACGATTATATACTCCCCCGTTTACTAGCCGGAGTGCACAATCGATTGGCTGACGCCGTATGGTGCGCCAACTGCCCAGTTTCACCAAAATAGGTTTCCATTGCAAAAGGTAGGGTAGTTTTGAATTTTGGCAAGGTTATAGCTAGCGAGCGATGCGGATAGGTCGAAAACTCAATTTCGTCGATCTGTTATATGTTAGACTTCGTAAGCACCAAAAAATCAAATTTGCGTCATATATTGTTATTGGTATAAAATAACACTCCGGATCGCTCTGTCCATGTCCCGAGGGCTCAATTTGCTTTGTTTTCTTGTAATTCTCATTGCAGTGGCATCTCCTTGGCATGACTTGATGATTTTATCCGGTAACACCTCTTACGCGCTTAGTGGTAAAATACTACTTAACCCTTCGAGTAGCGGCATAATTTCATGGCAGACCGCAACAATTTATTGGAATTTCTTGTAATATCGCTGCGCTCGACAAAAAGGTGCTAAAACTTTGGAACTACTACAGAAATCATAGAAAGAATAACTGTGCTATGATCGCCTTGAAATTTCGTATATAGAATAATAAAATGTCATTTTGTAAAACATTTAGATAATCTATACCTATATATAAAACAAAGTCGGGTTTGTTCGAACACTTATAACTCGAGAACGGCTGGACCGATTTCCATGGTTATTGATTTGTTGTATTTGTCTTCGTCCCGAATAGCAGAATAACTATTAAAACATTGAAAAAATAACGAAAAAATATTATAAAAGAAAAAACATTTTTCCATACAAAATTTTCATGGATTTCGTAACTGTCAAACATTTAATGTTCATCCCGTCGATACGGTAAACTCTACCCTCAAATTAAAGAAAGTATTTAAATAAAGGTTTCGAATCGACAAGATATATCCACAATATTCGAACCACAATTATTACATAGTTTAATTCAATCATGTCATGCTGACACGCGATTGATATACTTAATTTCTGTACTTTTATATTTCTTTTTGTGTTATTATCTTAATAAAGTAGTGAACTTAATATTTATTTTGTATTCATTTTATTACTTTCATAAAATCATAAATTAAGTTCAGCTAATCTGTAACACGTCATTCATTGACCGTTAGGTGGTACGAAGTTCGCCGGGTCAGCTAGTTATGAATAAATATGAGAAAGTCAAAAAAGTAAAAAAAACTCGGCATTTCTAACTTGTATTTGTCTTACGGAAAAATACGGAATTCTATTTAGAAATTGTAAATCCTATCGTGATCTATATTAGATTTCCTATGAAATGTAATACTTCGTTTTGCTTATTTACATACAAAAATATTTAGATATTACTTCATAAAATCAATAAAAATATAGATGATTTCTCGAAAAAAAAAAAATGATGTTTGACAATGGAATTTACCAGAGATATCCGTGAAATGACGCGTGAAATTATTCTAGCGGTCGTCTATATATCTATGGTAATAATAAGATATTTGGTATGGATTTTAGGATGCGTTCGAATTATAAAATAATGTTGACGGCTTGCTCCGGGAGCAAGCCGCCAATATTGGTCGTTACGTAGTCAACGGTGTTCTGATGTGCAACTAAATTTGGTCGTTACGTAGGCGAAGGGGGTAAAATGCTACTTAAGGTAAAATGCTACTTAACTTTTTGAAAGTCTTATTCCTTAGTACAACTGGAGCTGCCAACTACAATGGACAAACCGTCACCTCAGGAACAGATTTCGGCATTAATTAGTTTGGTTGTTGGCATGTATGAGGTTTCACATATAAAGCGACGATATGTTATTCAGAACGCCAAACTTTATTAACCTGTCGAAAATCAAAACTGTCTAAACTTTTGCTAGGTAAAATGCTACTTAAACTGAGCTAAATGTTTTTATGCCTACGTTTTTAAGCTGATCCGGCAGAGGTGATATTCCTATCATGCTAGCTTGTCTCTCTGTTCCGGATAATTATAATAGAGCTCGGCTAATACTCTATTTGCCTTGCAGAACATAAATGCGCTTTGCTCGAAATCGTCAAACCTGGACATCGGCATTGCGCTACTTGTTTTTGTCAGATTTAGATGTTGTTTTGAAATTTTTATGTATTATGTTTTGTGTTTTTTAATCTTAATGCCTGTACTTGCTTACTTAGTGCTTATTTAATAAATGAATAAATGAATGAATGTAAATCTCTTTTTTGCACAATAAAAATATGATACAATGGCGGTATCTTTAATATATGTTGTCTATGTATTTATATTAAATTTAATGTTACCATGTTTATGATTATATTAAATCTCAACGAATTGGTCCTAACTGTAATGTTAATTTGTTATGAAATGTAATAAATAAACAAATAAATATGCACTGCGGAACGTCCGCAGGCGCGTAGAAGTACTGGCTCTCGAAGTTAGGCAACGTTGGGCTTGGTTAGTACTTGGATGGGTGACTGGCTGAGTACTAAAAGCCGGCCGCCTGTAAGATAATTCATAAAAGATATGGACTGATACTTTAAAGGGTATGTGAGGGACCACCCCTCACAAGACTCCAGATTGTTCGGTGTGAGGTGTTGGTATCAACTTACGAGTTATCTCCGTATTGAAAGGCGGTTTTGAATGAAATAGAAGGAATTTATTGATCGAAGGTTTGAATATTGCCAGTTATAACGCTTGCCGAATAGTTTACGTTGACGCGAGTGTATAGATGCGAGACTGCGGTTACGAGGATATACGGACGAGGATTGTGCGTGTGCTCCTAGTATCTTGTACTGGGTACGGCTCGAGTCTGTGGGATTACAGACTGATGCTTCGAGACTCAGGGAGAATGAGGAAAGGAAACCAAGGAGCCGGATTCGTTGACCTAACTCGTGAGAGAGAGTGCCGAATGCCATCGCAACCTTGGAGGAAGGTTTTTGCGCCAGTTTATATAGGCCGATCAATGATGCAATCCAAAAATATTCCGAAAAGTATTGTTTCATCGTGCTGATTCATAGCTGCACGAGACAAAATAATAGCTGAATTGTGTCTGTGGCTTTCACTGGAAATCGATGCATTTGTTGATCGCATGTAATGGACTTAAGGTCCGTTACAAGTATAAAGGCTAAAAAAAGTGAGAGTGGACAGGGACATACCGTGTTCGAATCCATTTCCGTTCTGGACGAACCCGATCGCAGACACAGACCCTTCCTCTCCGGTTTTTTCACCTCTGCTCGTGGATAAAGGAGGCTGCTGACTGCCGGACGGTAGTAATCACAGCGTATTAAGACGGTCGTTGCTTCACGACTTTCCGATCATTTTTCATCGGATCAAAGTGAATTTGTACACAATGGCCGCATCACCACCGCACCGCTATGGGCCGCGCCGTTGTCATCGCAGCCTGACGACCGCTGCGGCGCGGAGTGGGTTCCCATCTTACGTTTCGACGCAGTGAATACGGTTGCAGCTAACGGAATCAACTGCCCGCAACTAAAACCATTGATCATATAGGTTACTAATGGAATGTTAATCAGCGATGCTCAGTTATTCGTTTCCCCCCTCCCCCCTCTCACTCCTCCTTCTCTCCTCCTCGCCCGAAATAGCCTTTCCACTTTCGAATTTATAAAATTTTCATAGCGATCGGTTGAACGGTACAGAATTTGACTTGCTGCGGCGCTATCTAGTGGCTAGTTACAACAACGTGGATAGCGCGAAAACATTATCCGCATTTAAATACCAATTTCTACCAATTTTCACGGCTATTGGTTGAACGGTTATAGAAGTTTGTTAAAGCGCCGTCTGGTGGCAAGTAACAATACATTTAATAGAGCTAAAATATTTTGCGTTCTCAAATTTCTATGCATACCAATTTCCATGTCGATCGGTTGAGCGGTATAGAAGTTGATCAGCTACAGCGCCATCTAGTGGTAAGCTACAATAAAGCTTATATTAATATATGTATTATTATCAAACTTTCTCCATGAAAAAATAGATATACATATGTGTAATCTTTCATGGTGAACGGTCAAACGGTTTGGGAGTCTATTAAGCTCGGACGGATGTAACGACATCCATTTTTATATATATTTATATAGATTAGATTCATCAATTCCATAACATGTTTTGTCAACCTTTGTGTGCCGGAGACATGCAGGTGGCACTGACAGGACTTCTCATTTGCACTCGAATAAGATTCTTTACCTACATTGGGTCTGCAATACGCTCAACCTTAGTACTGTCTCTACGTAGTAAAACATTTGAGATACCTACTAATATTTGATATAGTTACTAAATTTGACTATATTGGGTATTAGATTGCTCAATGCCATAGTACGTTTTGGCAACCTTCTTCGCTGGTGACATGCAGGTGGCGCTGATAGAATTGGCCGGCGACAAAAAAAGCAATTTTATATAGACATATAAAATAACATCGATGAATGTTCTTTTTTATAATAGACTGATTGATTATAAAATACGAATAATTCTTCCATTGATAACAATAATTACATTTCATTATAATTCCCGCTATCCTGTTTATATATAGGCTGATTCCATGACAGAAATAATACGGAAAGCTAGAATGCCATCAGTCTCCCTTAACATTAAAATTCGTTATAATTACATATTAAAACCTGTAAAAGAAATTAATAATTCACATCTTTATGCAAACAATAATAGTTTGACAGTATCCTTGCCAACAAGGGTTTGACAGTATACTCCAAACCCCTAAGACAGTTTTTGCGAAATGGCTCTAAAGACAAAAAACATTTCACTACAAATGTCGTTTCACGTTGCGTTTTGTAGTAAAAACCTACCTGCCAAAAGGCGGTATGGCATTGAGCAATTTAATACCACATATAATTAATACAAAAACTAATGTAATGACCTGTATTTTATTTTTTTTATGGCAAATTTCTTTTTGACATAAAAATTAAGAACTTAACCTTTTACTTGACGTTTGATTTGAGAGACAACGGCAACCTAAAACTCGCGATTCTCTACTCTTTCTTTGCATAGTTCTCTCTGTTTCCGTACCTCTCTAAGTTCGTAAGTATTTCATGTATGTATACTTTACGCCAGTGCAGCTGCTGTATTTTTTTCTCTATGACCTTACGGGTGTCACACACCTGAATTTATAGACGACTATTGGTTAATACTTAACCCCTCGAGTACCAGACGGCCCGAAACGTCCAGAATTGATATTTACCGTCGAACCCCAGACGGCCCGAAATGGCCAGGCGAGGCCGAATAGGAACATAAAACAGGTCTTTTTTAGACGATCGGTGTGACAGTTTCGGAGTAATCGTTTTTTTTCTGAAACGCCATCTTTTTTTTGAGACTCGCGAATTTCTTACGGGCCGTAAGGCACACATTAAAATAAAACCGCGGGCCTCGAGGGGTTAAATAGTGGCCGATACTTAATTAATACCTGAGTATCAGTATTCGTTATATAGTCGAGTCCAAGATAGCGAGCGATACATAAGCAGTTTCGGTGCGAAGTATCGGACCACCTCTACTTGAGTACTACTTTGAAACGTCAGACATCATTTTCGCTCGTTGTGCGTTGTTGTGTTTAGACTTTCTCTTAGCTTAGATCTCTTAGCTTATTTTTGGTATTTGATTTTTTGCGATTGAATTGAAAACGACTATTTGGACATCTTAACGACGCTGCCTGATCGACGACGGTTTAAATTTTACCTATTTTACCCGTGGTGTCTGCGTTTATCGTGCAAAAATACAAATAGTCACAAGAATCTCGAAAATCACGGGAGTAGGACAGCGAACGTGAACACGTTCGAAACAACCAACATGTTGGCCGGGTTTTTTTCCTCACACTGGTAATGAGGTTACATCACACATTACGATAATTACGAATATTTTGACAATACCTACATATAAAAATCAATAAGCGTAAGTAGGCGATAGCAAACGTTATCTTTATAAGGAATAATAGTTTGGTAATTTATTTTCAAGCATTTCATAAAATAAAAAAAACACATTTAAAGGCCGATATGTTTGACAGTATTACCGCTCGTTACGAATAAATTCATAAATACTTGGGACAATCTTAGCAGAGTTAGCTAGCATTTCCTATCTATCGAAAACATTTCATACTTAACCCTTCCTATTTGAGTTAACCATTTTTGGTTGGACGCTTACAAATGCTAAAATTGTATCTAACCAATATTGGTTAGGGCGTTCCGCGCTGCGTAAAATGCCAACTTTTAAAATATTTATTCATTATTATCTTAATTGTTTGACGAGATAAGGTTATAATATTATAAATTTCAAATTTCAATGCGATCATTTTACAGTTATTCTTTTTACGATCCGTATAGTAGTTTAAAAGTTATGGTCGTTTCTCTCAAGGCCATCGACTTCACGCTCAAAACTGTCCCGGGCAGAAGTGACGACTAAATTTTTACCCCGCGATAGGAGGGGTTAAGTATCGCAAGGTACTCAGGTGATACTTGGTTGCACATAACTTGAGTACTGAACCGATACTCGAATGTAAATTTGTATGTCACTGACATGAATTTAGTATACGTGTAGTTTATGCTTCACAAGTAACATAAGCATTTGTGTATATAATTTCTAATTAGTGTAGGTATATCGTTTATTAGTGTATATAATATATAAAGCAATAATTTCATTCTACCATGCATGGTTTTAAACGCTGCTGGCAAAGTACCCAATTCTCAGGGCCTTATTATTTTAACCGCCTACCATGTAACATAAAAGATAATAGCAACCTTAGAACGTTCCAAAAACTTTTAAAAGATTTTTTTACAACAAATACGTTTTACTCTATTAAGGAATTTATAAATTTTACAAAATGCCTTTTTTTATAGCCCCTTTATTTTAATGTAATGCGTATACTGATTATTTCATTTGTTGATTGTTTTAGCTTAAATTAATTATTTTATTGATTGATTTAGTGATATGTATCTTATATTTAAATATAATTACAATGCATTAAGATTCTTCTTGGACAAAACATTATAAAAATTAGTTTGATTGATTATCTGATTATTGATGATTATTGCTTTTGTTTGATCATTTCTGATATTGATTATTTTAATTATTGATGGTTTTAGTTTTACTGCTTGTTGATTGCGCCTTATATAGTTTCTACTTTATGAAGTTTCTTCTAAAACGAAATGTTGTATGCTCTCTGGGCAGTTTGTTACTTAAACATTGTATGTTTTTTTAATAATTTACACAATATAGAACTCAAAGAACTGTGGTATTTTCATACGGAATCATATAATATTATCAAAATATTTTAAAAGACGATAGATATGTTACCATGTCCACGTGTCTCGATGTCTCGTCCTTCACCTTACGGCGAGCAGAAAGAGCAAACTGAACCCCTTGAATCGATTATAGAATTACGGCCGTTGCCATCTATCCTTCACGGTGGCGCTTGTGCCTCTATAGCCGCTATCTGCGAGTCAATGGACACGGCGAGCAGACGACACCGATACATCTATCAAAGACGTCTACAATCGATGGTTAGACATGGGATTCAGACGAAACGATGCGATACGGGATCATCGGCGTGCAACAGATATAGTTTTGCTGTTTTGCAATTTTAATTTGGTTGTAGAGAATTAGTGCATGATCTGCGTGTGATATTAGCACCCTGACAGAGCTCACCCTATCTTTAAAGTAATAAATTATATTAAATTCGTTACCGTATCACATCCATGTCAGAGTTATAACCGCATTCTGGATCAATACGATTTGAATGTAAGACGAACGTCAATAACGCTCTTTTTTCGATTTTGTTATTTTTTACTTTTATTTGGTCCTTAATGGCGACTGAGACGCGCCCGATCGCGCTATTGCAAGGATTAAGGCAGGGGTATTCAACATTTTCGATATAAAATATAGATTTGTTTTTAGTAAAACGGCTCTGAATTATATTTTGTTATCATATTGTAAGGGGTTTTAATTGAAACTAGATCAATAACAAGGGTACCTATACATATGATCAGATATTTGGATACCATCAAACGTCCATCATATGAACGAAGTCCTGTTAAAAATGTATTAATTAAAGTAGCAATGCCTATTTTGTATATCCCTAATTATGTATATCCAAAAGACAAATTTCTAACATCGAATATTTTATTTATTTGCGAATTGTGTACTATATTTGTTACATTTTATTGTGACTAAATATGCCATTCAGAGTAGAGAAACGAGAAACAACTCAGAAAAACTGTCGCCTCTTCTTTGTAACTGGTGACTAAAGGTTTTTTAAAAATTCAGAACCTACTTTATAAAAGTGAAACTGGTCGAGTACTATTTTATCGCATGGAACAGTAAAAATGAGATCAACAACGACAGCAAAACCTCGTGATATCTTTTATGTTGGATCCAGGATTAGTATGACGATGAAACAGAATGGATGCCTGTCAAAATGTCTACCAAATTTGCGAATCAATTAAAAAAAGCTTGTTATTTGAATTTACCATTTGCAAAATCCCTACCCGGGTTTGCTATTATATTTTTAACACGTATTTTATTTCGTAATGTTTAGTTAATCAACACAGCAGAAACTTGACGCCATGTGGACCCGAAATATTCGATGTAAACAACATTTCAAACATGATAACTCCTTGACCTATTAACATATCATTCGATTAAATTTAAATATTTTTAATGCACCAGACAGATAAAGAATATTTTTTAGATTAAAATATAAGATAGGTTATTTAAAGCGGATTTCACGTGATTAAAATAGCAATTTAAATTATTAAAATGTGCATCTAAAAGAATATAAGAGAGTAACATGCAATTAGAATACATGGTTATTTCAGAAATGTATTTATTATGCAACACAAGAGTACCTAATATAATCTTCTATATCTTTATATTTACTATACAGTTTATCTGTATTATATATCGACATATTCATATAACATCGTCCAACGATCATCTTCCTTCTTCATAATGACTTTCAATCTTTGTTTCTCGCGGCTTTCTATTTATAATTCAATATTTTATTCGACTTCGTATTTTTAATTTAAATGTGCTGATATTTCTTAAAATAGCAACTGTCGCAGAAAACGATTATAGGCCGATTCTTTTTCTGATTTTTTTTATATTATCGATTCGCAAGGAGATCCGCAGCTGCGGATTTCCTTGTTTACACGACTTTAAATCCACAATGAAAAAATGCCGACTACTGACTGTCGCTTTCTCCGTTTCGTGATCAGAATCATCAGGTTTTTATTCCATACAAAAAATAACGAGCACGTCATCGCGTTGTTCTCTGTCGGTCTGTTAAAGAGCTACCTGGTAGCTCAAGCTAATGGTGCCAAATCTAATATACTTCGATTTTTGAGCATTTTCGTTACAGCGCTAATGTAGCACTCTTTACGCTTTATAATGTTTTTGGTTTTATACTCTGTTGATTATTTTTGTTTATTATTTTGGCCTGTATATTACCGAGAACATTTTAATGATGATTGTATTGCCGGTAATGCTGTGTTAAACTTTTTAATAAAGTGCTAAATGTTGTCATTGCGGTTATGCACTCTCCATACAAAATATAATAACGTGATATTTACCTACTTGTCTCTAAAAGTCTTTTCTTTATGTTTCTAACAAGTGATATCATTCTAGATTATATAAATAAACATGTTGTACATAGCGAAAAAAAATGACCAATGACAAATTATAATGGTTTAATTAGACTTATCTATACTAATGATAAAGCCGCAGAGTTTGTTTGTATATACCAGTCAGATTTGAAAAATTCTATTTGCATTTGATAACCCTATTCTTGAGGAGAGTTATATGCTATTTAAAGTCATCCTTACGGCCCTTCGAAACCGTACAAAAAGAACGCTAAGCGAAAAAGAAATATTGACGCGGGCGGGCGATGCGATGCGGTTGGTCGGGGGCCGGGAGCTGCTGCCCGGGGAAAACCGAGCATTACCGAGAAGATCCAAAAAGTCCAAGTCCTCTTTCAAGCTACTAGGGTTTGTTATTCGCAACCTAAAGCATTTTGACAATGTACGGGTTATGCATACATTGTATAATTCAATTGTGAGAAGTAGACTGGAAACGAATGCAGTTATATGGAATCCACATCAGGATCATTATATCACTATGTTGAAAAAAAATTAAAAATGTTTCTTACGCTTTATATATTTCAAGCAGTACGGATATTATCCGTACTTATTACCCTACTAGTTTTCTACTATATAGGCATGGTGGGCTATAACTCTTTTAAGTTGCGTAGAGAAATGCTCGCCATGGCCTACGTTTTCAAGCTGATCCGGGGAAGAGTTGATAATCCTAGCATGCTAGCGAAGGTTTGTCTCTTTGTTCCGGACAATTATAATCGTGCTCGCACTCATAATCTATTTGCGGAGCCGTCCTCGCGCACCAACCTAAGTCGACGGAGTCTGCTTACCCGTGCTTTGAGTCACATAAATGCGCTATGTTCGAAAGCGTCAGACTTTGATATTTTTACAGCGAGCCCGCATCTCTTCAAGGTGTGGCATTGCGCTACTTGTTTATGTCAGAATAAAATAAATTGTTTTCACTCTTTATGTACCGAAAGTTTGTGAGTTTTTTAAAAATTATTAATGCCTGTATTTGTATTTAATGCTTATTTAAACATGTTGTGTATGTACTTGTAAGAATTCTATTATTTTTTATATTTATGTGTATATTGCATATCAACGGATTGGTATAAACTGTTACCCCTCAAGCACGTAACATCCATTTGGGGACATGTATGGCGGCCGCCTAACAATCCGTAACATCCGATTTTGGATATCGCGCTCGCCGCTGCGAAAAATGCAATTTACGATTCGAATCGTCGTACTTTAATGCTTTCTGACCGCGGGACGACATGGCCAAATAATCTTTCATTCGCCGGCCAACGACGATAACATCGACCGCCGAATTAAAAACTCAGCATTAGACGTCAAAACAGCAGTGTCGATCGGCCCCCCCGCGGCGGCGTATAGGTTCCGCGAAGTGTTTGTTTTGTGAATTGTTTTGTGGATATAAGTGCAGTGTATACCGGATAAAAGTAAGTAATTTCCCTTTTTAAGTAGTTTAGCCATTAGGATTATTCAATTTAGACAATCAATTTGCTGTTTTTCACGAATTTTCGAAGAAAACACTTTGTCAACAATGGCCAACAATGTGAAAAAATGGCCGTTTTTATTTTGTAATGTTTGTGAAATATCCCTATTTATCGCGAAACATGACGTAATGTCGCTTTAATTTACTAATAAAATAGGTATTGCTTCATTTACATCCTAAGTTATCACATAATTAGGCGTATTTTGAACATTATATGTTGTTTTTCTAATATGGCTCGCGAAAATGAAACTTGTTTTGATAATTACTATGAGAGAAAAAAGTGCGATTTTCCATAGTTTTTCGATGAAATGTGACTCTTTAGAGTATAGTAATTAGTTATTAGACATATAATAAGTCTATGATAAGACAATATAATTGAAAAAATCTAACGAATTTTATATTATGGGCATTCAAAGTTTATTATTAGGTTCGAACGCGGAAACTCTCAAAACTTTAGATTTTTCTATAATATCAGACAAAGGTCAAAGTTCTGGTGTGATTTCTAAGAAGAAGTGATGTAGTAATAAAGTTATTTTGAAAGAATTTCATATAAAAAAATACCATAAGTAGTCACAAATTAAAAATTAAAAAAATTTTTTTTTACGAGAATAAATAAAATTTTTCTTGGCTGAATAAATAAATATTTTTTCCGTATTTTTGTATGCAAATAAGTAAAAAAAAAATATCGTTTTGGTAAAGCATTTAATAAAGAACATAACTGTATTTACAATTTTTGATATTTACAAAAACTGTATTTACAAAAAAATCGAAATGATTTTATAGGCGAGTTTTTTTCAGTTTGCCAATTTTGTAATATTTATTCATTATTATCTTAATTGTTTTACGAGATAAGGTTATAATGTTTTATATGTCAAATTTCAATGCGATCATTTTTCTCTTTATCTTTTTTTATTCCGTTTAGTGGTTTATAAGTTATGATCGTTTTTCTCAAGGCCGTTGACTCGCGTCTTGCGCGCGAATATGTCGCGCGCAAAAGTGGTAGGTGTTTTTACCTCGCAACGTGAGGGGGTTGATTTGTTAATGAAATAAATAAATAAATAAATAAACCCACTATATACTAGAACCACCGGGAAATATCAATTATAATATTTTCTATGCCGAAGTACTCTAATTATTATACAAAATTATTTATAATTAATCCGATTTCTTTTAAATTAAACGGCGGGTAAAACCGCGGAGCACAGCTAGTTATATAATACAACAATAAATAACTTTGTATAGTTCCCGATGTGTGACCTCTGTCTCCCTCGCGTATCCAATACAAAACAAGCTAAAAGACTCTCGAAATCCAGCAGCAGTTGAAATGTTTAAAGAGATTATAAGTATATCCTTTGGATGTCGAAAGATCACCAATACTCGGCGTTAAGATGATTAATGGTCGCGGGGCGGTCGGATGCAGTGTTTTGGCTCCGGCCGACACTCCTTTTTTTATTTCTCTCGTCTGGACGAACGCTTGACTCACTCCTGGAAGTATGTATGTTGGGTGCTTCATCTACTTCCAGTGCCGTTTCCAATCGGACATGACTGTGATTGTTACTTTTTTGTCTCATTGATTGGCCTGTGTGTGTTTGTCAGTGTATAATGTATGCTGGACAGCACCTCGCAGAAATTGCAATGTTTTTTTTTTTTGGTAGGTAGTCTTTATTCATAAAAAAAGATACAAATTGCATGTCACAGTTCCCCACTAAGGCTAGTGCCATTTCAGTGGGTAACTAACAATAATGTGTTTATATCTGACTTATATTATCTATTACCTATTATACTTTTATTTACTATTATAACTTTCTACGTTAAGTAGATGCATTGACTTCCTAACCTAACCTAATCTAACCTATATCTCCTATCATAACTAGCTGAATATACACTTATAAATATGCTTTTCCACTAAATTAATATGCCTACTTACTAATCTAACCTAACCTATACTAATTATCCTGGTATACTTACTTTGTTTACAATTACAATAACAAATGATTACACTAATAAAATGATTCATACTAGATATCTATACTTATGCCCTAACCTAACCTAACTTATCTTAATTAGCTTGGTTTACCATAATTATTCTACTTGATGTTAATGCTAATTTAGTCTAATAGAATTTTTACTTGTTACAGTAATGCTACTGCGTTTACATATTTATGCTAATTTACACTAATATAGTTTTTAATTTCTCTGTTATAGTATTTATATTACATAATATTTAAATTATTTCAATTAGCTCGCCTGGGTAAGTCATTATTTAGGTTGCTTAGTAGTATAAGTTTCAATGTTTTCATTAGTAAGTATTTGCTGATTGAGTTGTCTAATTTTATTGAAAAGTGATTGAATAATTTTGGAACAATGAATTCAAGAGTTCTATCGCCGTAATAATTGTTTTGCTTGTTATATTTCAAATACCCCTTTTCACGTAGCCGAGTTCTGTGTACATGATCGGCAGGTATTCGTAACGAACCGTTTTCGTTGTTGTCAAGCAGAATTTTATACCATACGAAGAAACTTATAGGCAAGACATCAATTGAGGAGTAGCGTTCTGTGTAATTATTTTGCTTAATTTGTATTGAGCCTTTTGGTGCCATTTGTTTCAGTATTCGAATTTGAATATTTTCCACTTTCCTAATGTACGCGGGAAATGTAAGTCCCCATACATGAATGCCATATCCTAGTATATAATGTACAAGTGAAAAGTATATGATTTTCATAATATTATGAGGTACTACGGATTTCAGGTGAAAGAATAGTTTTAAAAAATACCTGAGTTTTCCACACAGTAGAAGTATGTGACTTTCCCAATTAAAGTTTTTGTCAAGTATTAAGCCCAGGTATTTAAGTGTACTCACAACCTCTAGACTATTGAAGGAGCAGTTTAGATGTGATACGTTATCGTGAATGCACGTATACGAGTGTGCTTTAATAGCTATCTCGCCCCTTTTTTTATAGGGAGAGGTGACGTATAATACCTTTGTCTTCGTATGGTTGATAACGAGGCCGTTGTCATGGGACCAGCGCAACAGTTGTAGGAATTGTTGGTTCATGATTGTGTTTGCAGTATTTACGTCATCGTGCTCAACCACTATCGCTGTGTCATCAGCGAATTGGTACACTTTTGATTTAAAAAATATATTCGATATAGTGTTGCAATATATCAAATAAAACATAGGTCCCAATACGGAGCCCTGTGGTGTACCCTCTGTTATCCTAACACTTTTACCAATCGAGTCCTCTATTTTTACCGCCATTTCTCTATCACTTAGGTAACTGCGCAGTAACTCTTCGTATCTGCCTCTTATACCTACATCGTCAAGGGTCCTTATGAGTCGATCATGATTAATTGTGTCGAAAGCCTTGCTAAAATCCACAAGGACAATTATGACGTGTTTTTTGTCATTCAGGCACTTATTTACGTGGTTTGTAAAATTAGATAGGAGTTGATCGGTATTCTTATTTTTTTGGAACCCGTATTGGCTTTCTATTGCTATTGGTGAATATTGGTGAATATTAATAAAGATATTCTGCTATTGGTGAATATTAATAAAGATATTCACTCGCACCATAATCGCGGTAGCTACCTTTTATGCGTACCTTATACGACTGGCAAAAGTACATAATAGCTACTTATACCTTAGCATAAAACTCTATAATCAACTCCCTACCACTGTTAAACGCTGGAGGAAGTAAAATTAAAAAAAAACATCAATTCGATGCTGATAGGCCACCCTTTCTATGCGAATTTGAGGGCAATGACTTTTCAAATATTGCACCCATTTAGATGACCTAAAAAAGTAGAGTTTTATTGCCTGGTTAATTTATTTATTCTTATATTTGTAATTTTCGTGTTTATGCGCATGGAATAGCTAATTTTTAACATTTTAATGACAAACTGAATATTAAGATGAATAACTTGTACTACGTGTCTATTCGAATTACTGACTATTTCAATTATTAGCCTTCTATTTTACAATTACAATTTAATTTGAAGACGACCACTAATGGAATAAAAACAAACAAACAAATTTCTCCGCTACTGTTGGAATTTGGAAGACATGAGATTGAGGTGCTCATCTCCGTCATTCTCCATTAAACGCCTAATATTTAATCTGACAACTAAATCTTCTCTTTTTATTTGTTGCTACTAGGATTATTATAATCTTTTTTTTTCTCTGTATTATTTATTGACTAGCAACTTGACTATTTTAATTACTACTTCTTATTAGGTACTGGCTTTTTATTTTATTTTTATTTTTTAAATTATTACCTCTATGTTATTTTTCTTTATTTACTGATAAAATTATTATTGCAATTATAATTTTATTGTATTTTATTATTATTATTATTTTAATATTATTTTAACTGGATGTATTTGGATTACGTTATTACTTTTTTTATTTTTCAACATGATTATGAATTAGGTATTAGATATCATTAAAATAACTCTTGAAGTTTATACGACGTATTTATTACAGTTATTAGATTTACTTATTTTTTTTTTACTTTTCTTTTTCTCAGTAATACTTTGCAGCTTGCGCACAATATAAAACGTACAAGTGACCTAGTCGAGTCTACTTTGGTACGGGCTTCGGGCTAGTTAGGCAGACTTTGTGAATAATGTTTTTGGAAAATTACTTACGAAAATAAATTTATTCTATTCTATTCCATTCTACTTTGATTATTTATATTTTGACAATCTAGTAGTTAATTTCTTGACTACCTATGTATGTTAAGTAAAGAGTAGTAACGAGACTTACTACCTAACATATCTATTATAACACGTCCTAGAGCGGTTTTGGCCGTCAATTGGACACGACGAAAATGCAATATAATGTAATGTTTAGATTTTTTTTGAGAGACACTGTCAGGGGGACTATTATTCGACTCAAATTAAAACTCGCCTTATCCATTTCCTTATGAAATTGGTTAAATATGCAGTTTGTTTCCCAATGTATAGATCCCTCAAAATCGATTTAACAAAAAGTGCTTAAATCCAATATATAATCCACTGGGAAAACGGCAATCTGAAATAAAACTATTAATATCTACCGGGTATGTTCTTATCAAAGTTTGTCGCAGCCCTGCATATAACATATTGGAAATACATTCGTAGCTATCAATGAGGAAAATATAACGATGAAATACACGGAAATACGCACGTTTCAACCAGGATTGCGTATATGTTAAAAAAAGTGCTTAAATCCAATATATAATCCACTGGGAAAACGGCAATCTGAAATAAAACTATTAATATCTACCGGGTATGTTCTCATCAAAGTTTGTCGCAGCCCTGCATATAACATATTGGAAATACATTCGTAGCTATCACTGAGGAAAATATAACGATGAAATACACGGAAATATGCACGTTTCAACCAGGATTGCGTATATGTTAAACATAATGTTATTTCATTACATCACGACCTTGGGATCTCGCTGCTAATATGACAGCATGTAGTAGTACTTACGGTATACGTACGGATATAGTCAGACACATGAATTATGTTGAAACTACAGTATACTATTTTTTTCCGTATTTACCCGTAAGGAATAACGAAATGGTAATGTAAGAGTCAATATTTTTCTCATTGTAACTCATGTTATCCGAACCAAAGCCCGAAAATATCCATTCCGTTTTATTTGAATATCAACAATATTTATACTTAAATTCATGCCCTTTACAGACTCTACTCCATGCCATTGACAGATATCGAAAAGGGTTGGCTGGTTCTTTAATTTAGAGCAAGATAACGAAAAAGGATTTTTCAATAACCGAACAAAGAATGCCTTGTGAAGCTGAGATATGTAAATTGTATTTTATTTTATTTTTTATTTTTATTTTATTTCTGGAAACATACAGCGCATACAATTGACATACGTGTGCATAAATAATAATATAGTAAAAAAAGAAAAACATTACCCGGTTTCCTACGATAAACGATAATCGTTTCCTACGAAAGTAACATATTAAACAGCTTTCCGCATATTACACATTTGGATTTCAGAATATTACACTTAATTGTAAAATAAACTAAGTTCATATTATGTAAATATAAAATTAATATAGAAAACCGATGGGAGAGGTAGGGAATTGGAAGTGATTAGGAATATATATATATAAATATATAGATAGGTCGTATAGTGGATATATAGATACAGATATTTATTGATTTTTATAGATATATATAGATACAGATATTAATTGATGTTTATAGATATTTATAGATATATAATAAATATTTATAAATATTTGTAGTAGTTACTGATATGTTGCATGAAAGTGTATAACTAAGAACGATAGGTATTAACAAGCTCGTTATGTGCAATTGATTTGAATAATTCGCCACTAAGCTAATAAAGACGCTACTTAGCTAATATTTTAGTGGAAATTGGGCTGATGATGCTAATTTGCATTTAATAATAATTTATGTTAATTTGCATTTAATAAATATACTTACACAAAATAATACTTTTGTCATGGATTATTGTATGGGCTAAGTTTTCCGGGCTAAGTTATTAAATAAATAAGCAGTTTTCAATCATTCTTATATCCTCCAAGCCCCAGCTGAAGGCTTTTACCTCATATCTTCATGCTGCAACTGCAAAGGATCGAAAAATGACATTGTTTACGATATCCTGCAGAGTGTCACTGTAAATTTTCATTCGGATGACACAGCGGCAGCGCGATCGAGTGAGGCTCAATACCATACGCGCCTCGCCCTCTCGCCTACTCCCTACCAAAGGCTAATGATGATTTACCGACCTGACATACAGCGGCGCGCCTCCAATGCCCGGATTTAAATAAATATCGAACCCGATATCTCGGACAAAGGCGAATTTTGCTGATATTTGATGTACGACGACAGCATTGTGGTCGGCCTGTGGTAAGACCAACACGTCTTGGATATTATACTTATGATTTACAATGGATAAATGCAATTCAAGTGTTTGCCTTAGAATAGGCTGTACCTAGTTAGTTGCCTTAGAATAGGCTGTACCCGTTCGTCCACCCCTCAAGTAATACCCTTCTGGTACGCGTGAGGTTGTCGATGCACGATATCCCGGGCAGATAAAACGACCCATGTCGTTAGAACTGCCCGGGTGGTGGGCGGGGTTTCTCCCCCCGGTTGTCACCGCATAGCCTAATAATGTACCTAGTTAGGGAGTCTGGAAGCAGTTCTGTTTCCTATAGAGCGGGGGTGGTTGCGGACCTTACGGCGACTGCTCTTGAAACAATCATCGGTTACCCGATCCTGGGTGAACAGCCGGGCAAAGGATGCCGTGGTCCGCGATAGATTCGGTATACACCGTTTCACCGCTTCGTAAGGGAGAGGACCGCGCAAGCGACCTCGAACTCGTAACCAATCGAGAGACTGAAGTAATCTGGTCGCAATTGTAAGTATGGGCGTGAGTGTAAGCCCGCTGGGTAACACTCCTGGCTATCTCGCGGTTAAGGCGTTGGCCTGTTACGGGTTTTTGGCGGAGCTAGACGGTGGACTGTTCTGTTCAAGTCTTCTGCGCTCACTCGCAGGGAGATAGAACGACTAATCGTTAAAACTTCCTAAGGTGACGGGATCGCCCGTTGTAGTTGACAGCCCTAGTTGTAGCCTAGTTAGGTGACATTTAAGTGGGATCACTGGCAACAGGCTTTGACGTATAACTCTTGCTATATGATTATTATCTATGGCAATTTAATTGTACATGTTGTTAATTTTACTATAGATTATTGTGCAATACACATTAAATTAAATTTAGTTGATAGGCAAAAATTCTATCCCATTGTAATTTGAAATTAGATAGTATAAAACAAGCTATCCTTAGAGTATTTTAAAAAGAGATGGACAGTCACGACTATAGGCGATCATGCTGCAAAAATGATACGACAGAACGCCCGTCGACGTCAGAATTTTAATTAGTTTAAAATCAGTACGCCGCTCGGCGATCGCTTTTCTATACTAACATAAGGAACGACATGCTGTAGTGTCACCGCAGAGGTAATTTAGATAATTCTACTGTCACAATACAACATTCACGCCTATAGGCAATGTATGGAAATAAGTAGTGTAACAGACGAATCCATCGATGAGGTAGTACTATCCATCAACGTGTTAAGATGCAGTGATCGGCTGGACAATAAATATAGGGTACCCCAGGGGGTATATCATTGATCATATGGGGCTGCGATTTTCAACCAATGGGTCTCGACCCCCTGGGGGTCGCAGAGGCCCCTGGGGGTCGCAGGCTATCTAAAATAAGAAATCTAAAAAATTACAAAATCTTTATTTCTATAATATGCAAACATTTACAGAATCGGAAGAGAAACATATTTATTATGTGTTTTGCTATTGCTTGGGCAAATCTTTATACTGATCTAAAATGGAAGCTGTTAGGTACAGCTGCTAAAGTGAAAAACAGTTTAAAATAATTCGGTTTCGTAATTATTGTTGCAATAAAAATATTTATGGAATACTCACTCACAGTTACAGCTGTAGAAGAGAAAACATTCTAAAAGGGGGGATTCTAGAAGAGAAAACATTCTAAATACTTTTACATCGTAAAAGTATTTTTAGCCAAAAAAAGGGTCGCAATCCAAAAAAAGGTTGAAAGACACTGATATAGGATATTAGATTGCTAAATGCCATAGTACGTTATGGCAACCCTTTTGCGCCGGTGACAATGAGGTGGTGCTGATAGCATTGGCCGGCGATGGGCCATCTATCTACAATATATTGTGCTGATAAAAGGAAGGCGAAATCATTACAAAAAACATTATTAAACCGATTCGTGGTCCAGACCCTTAGGTAGCGGTGATACGGTGTCTACCGAATATACCGCGGACCACGGAATCCTTTGCCCGGCTGTTCACCCGGTATCTGGTAGCCGAATGGTCGTTTCAAGAGCAGTTGACGTAAGGTTAATAACTATTCCCGCTGAATACATTCCAGAGAAATACATGTATCTATATGGAAATACATGTATATACACAAACCACAAATATTTCATAAAAAACCCCAATAAAAATAATTATAAATACAATACATCGCTTTCTGAAACGGCTGTCGTGTTTTTTATTCTATTTATTATATTTACTTGTTTCCTAGATATTTAATATATAAGATATTTAATAGATCCTGTTTACTGCCATATAATTTTTCCCTAAAATTACATAATATAAAGATGTTTTGATGTCACCATATTTTTAGGGCAGACCCTCTTTTAACACCTTCGCGCCGATCGTGTTGCTTTAAATTCATCCTTCTGTGGATTAGGTCCATTCCTCTCTCACAACACTACACTTTTAAAGTGTTGACTCTTATGCCTGCGCTATAGTGGGTGGTTTAATGCGTGATTTAGTAGTATTCTTAGTGAAATCAAAGGGATTAATAAAAAAACATTATTTGGATATGTACGTGCTGTATTTTTGATACACGCTGAATAACAATAATATAATGAAACAACTTGGAAATATCCTTTAAAAGCAATAATAAATACAAACGGAGCTGCCGTGATAATATTATAATATTTTTCCCATCATAATATACTTTTGGGGGATGAGCGATAGACTACAGATTAACAGTCGACTGTGGCAGGTATAGGACAACTGTCTTCCCAGGTATACCTTTCCACTCTTTCACTCCCCCTTAAAGGCCATATACACAATATGATATTGCAGGCCATATACGCGATAATTGCAGTTTTAGATATTGTTTCTAGAAAAGAGTTGATTATTTACCTGGACAGATCATCAGATTTTTAGAGGTGAAACAGAGATTTGTCTGGCAGGCCACGAGCTCCAACTTCTACTGCGTGAAGGTCAACAGTGAAGCCGTTCCGGGTGACAGCATTTGCGAGATGATGGTAATTGAATTATTATTAATTTCAGGAGTTTTGATTCCGAAAGAACTGTTAATTTTATAATAAAGGCCATCTTTCGAGATTGGCAGTAAAGCGTTATACCAGATTAGGAGGAGTGTGCAACCAAGACTTTCACGAAAATGATACTACTTAGGGACTGAAATGATTTCAGAATGCATTCTGAAGCTTTCTTGATTATTGAAAAGAGTTTAGGAGTGTTATTTATTTGCCTTTAGAGCCGTCCCGCACAAACTTTATTGGCGTTTTGATAAGAAGAGTCAGACCATTGTTGGCATGATCTAATTACAAGTTAAATTTCTCACGGATGGCAGCAAGGACTTCCATTACCATAGAAGATGGAGCCGGGAGATTGCCATTAAAAGATTGTTTTTATAAATAATCCTTTTCCTTTAATTTACTTCCTATAAATGTAACAATAATCTATATCGCAATGGTCGAAAGGAAGAAATCGGCTCTAGGCAATATGCCAGGTTTTTTAGCCTAATATCTGATGTCTTATTATAGTTACTATTAATTTAATCAATAAAGATAAAATTGATTTATTCAGCAAAAAAAAAATGCCCCGGGTGAGGATCGAACTCACGACCTTAAGATTATGAGACTTACGCGCTGCCTACTGCGCCACCGAGGCTTGTTGTCTCGCTTAGTGTCGAGGAGCTGCCTACTGCGCCACCTGTATACGCCATTATAATCTATGTAATTTTGTTATCACAAAACATGTTCATATACAATAATTTATGTAGACGAAATGATGAAATCTTTTTTATTACATAATAATATGTATCTCTCAATTATATTACAACCATACAAATAAATTATTTCAGAATAAAGTTGATATTATCAATTAGGTGCGTTTAAAGAAAATACTGCATTTTTTAAAAAATTGTTGACATCCACAATGTGTAGCTATCATAAACAAGGAAATATTAAAGATTGTTTAAATATCAGGTGTTTTATGTATATATAATATCAATCATTAAAGTATATAAAGGATGAGTTTTAATTAACAGGTATTCTTGAAGAGGGTGAATCAGTAGGTACGAGCAGGTAAGCAACTTTAATTTTAAAAAATGCATATATAAAAAAAAAACGCTTATAAACAACATAAGCGATATTTTACCTACCGCTGGATGAAGCATCATGCTTAATGCTTTTTATAACATTTAAAAAAAAAATTAAAAAATGTTTTTTTTTTGCATTTTTTATTGGAAGTTGCTTACATGCTCGTACTGATTCACCCCCTTTAAGGATGCCGGTTAATTAAAACTCACCCTGTCTAGTAGGTTCTTTTAAGTATTCATAATACCAAGTTAATCATTTTATAAATTAAATAAGGCGATGTGATTGCGTGTGATTGCATTGAAATTAATGATCCTCATCAATAAAATCCACAGCTGAAATAAATCCTGATTTCTGTGAAATGAAGCGTCCGATAAAATCGGAATTAGTGGACAAAAGTGCGTCGTTCGACCAGAAATAACGGCGGCAAAAAGAACACGCGAACGGACTGAAGCTGCAGAGGCGAATGACAGAGAATAACGTCTGGTGGAGTCCTAACTCACAACACGCAACGCCCCGTGTCTGTTTGTTTGATTTAATACAGTAATTACGGCGAACCGCGGATATCATAACAGCAAATAATCTCAGGCTCAGCATTCCCCAGTATATCACCCACTTACACACTCTTATTGATCACATTCCCCTGCGATTTATTAAGATTTAGCGCGATTGCTATAGATTATTTATATTTGTTAAGGCTCGGTATTCGACAATAGGCATTTTCCGTTAAGGTTAATAATACATTGGATGGTATCCATTATTACATAGTGCTATATAAAGACATCGTGCCATGAAATCGAAGACTAACGTTGGAAAAACGAAAAAGCACAAAGCCACTCACTGATGGAACACATCAAAGCTCTTAAAAACGTTCAGCGAGAAAAATCGACGATATGCGAACACATACTAGATAGAGGAAGTAACCACTGGATGCATTTTCAAAATCCCATTGTGTTATCCAAAGAACAGATTTACTTTTCCCGCATGATCCAGGAAGTCATTGAAATAAGAAGAAACCCGAACTTCAATTGAGACGACGGTTACAAACTCTCAACTAAGTGGACCCCTCTTCTTAAAATAATTTCAATGCCCATCGACGACCGCAACGACATGGCGCCGCACATTAGTACGACGCCGCAGTGGACGAATAGTGTTATAATTAATTGTACGTAGAACTAGTGAAATGAGGTAGTCAATGCCAATATCTTCTTCGTTGGTACTCATTTTAAAGACTTCGATTAAAAATTAACAAAAAAACGTGAAAACAAATAAAATAGGCAAGCATGTACCCTCCTTCGACTGCACTTAATAAATGAGCTGTGCTGCTCCGGCGCATATTACCGGTTTGCGTGTGGTGCGGCGCTGGAACGCACCGTGTGACATACCATGGATATTTGTATGTAGGACGCCGCAGCGGCGCCACTCAGGCGCCGAGCCGCAGCCGCACCGCATCGTGTGGCCCGGGCTTACAGCAGCAGTTTGCAGCCTACCCGCAGAACAACGGATGACAATTGACAGTAATTTAGTCTACCCTGGACAGCGGCGGCTGCAACGTCGCCAAAACGTCGGGTGCTACAAACTTCACGCGGTAAATTAGTTTTATCCTGTTTATAATAGACATCGTGCAATTCTGTCTCCCATGGATAAAACGCAAAGACTTTGGGGTCAACATAATTCACAGTCAAACTAGGCCAACAACCTGTATCTCAAGTCTGACGCCTTACCGCGAGACACTGGGAAATGCCAACCAGTAGGGCTTACTACAAGATTTGGACAGACTTCCACGTCGTCCAGTCTGATCACAGACTCGAGGTCACTTGCGCGGGCTCTTTCTGACAGTAGCGTTAATTAAAATTCAAATGTATTTCGAATCGAGGCTTCCTTTGCCCGTCAAGCTTATACGGGATTGGGTAGCCAACGGATCGTTTCTCAGCACAGAAAACGCTAGGTCAACAGCTATCCCCGCTGCTAAGAAAACGTACCCTTCCCGACTCCCCGGGTTATTTGCCGGATCGCACAGTCGATTTGCTAACGCCGCACTTTGCGCAAACCGCTCGGTTATAACCGAGGTCTTCCCCCGGGGCCGGAACCTCAGATCTCAACGGTATAATATATAATCGATGACTAAAATGGTATATTTTCACAATAAATTCATAAAAAGATTAATTCAATTAAATTGTCAATTATGTATATCCAATAAACGGCTGACTATGTATCCACGGCCTAGAACCAGTAGAGCAACAAGAGACCTGAAGGATCGTACAAGGAAAAAAGCTCACGGACAGCGTTTTGCGAAAATCGAATGCAAAAATTATTAAGTAGTGACGTAACTAATACTTAGACTTATTGGTTGCCAAGAGGTGGGTCACTTCACCAAAGAACTGGCTGGTACTGCCAAGCCCTTTTGCACTGGCCTTACATTTATCAGTAAAATTGTTTACATTGTTAAAGGGATTTTTATGACAATGATTTAATGTGCCTATTTGAGCCAAATTATTCTTATGTTAGTTTCAATAAAATTGTCAGTGAAAATTGTAATCAGATCTTTATTTAACAACCAAATTTCAATCAGATCATTATTTAACAAAGGCGTAGTGGCACAGTGGTTAGATTGCCTGATCTTACATTGTAAGGTTCCGAGCTCGATTATCGACTGGGTCACCATTTCCCGATGGGATAAAATTTACGGACTTGCATTTCAATTCTGTCGATCGAATGCAAAATAACATACAAATATTACATGCAGACACACATACATACATATAACACGCACACAAAAATATAAATAATTTATAGTGGCTGGTTGTAAGAGATTGACGTATAATAAACCCGCCGAATGTAAAATTTCACATAAAAGAGCAGAAAAAAACAAATTTTCGCCTGGGGCGCCCAGGGGTCGGTCTCTTGCCGTCTCTAAAACTCCCAACTGAGCCTTTCTAGCAGTTCATTCCCCCCCCCCCCCCTTTCTACCACATTTTTCTATAACTTGGGTTGCTAGTAGCTCCGTAAATAAAAAAAGCTATGATCTACCTGATCACTGCAGAGTTATCAGGTCTTATCAAGTTGTATGTGTACTTGTAAGTAATGAGTTCTTTGAAACTTAGAGGGGCTAAGACGGCACTTAAAGAAGAATATTTAGAACGGCGCGGGCGTAACATTTTACAAATCGGGATCGCAGCTAGAATCGCCATTATTCTCATGATTCGCACTGTACAGCATATAGGATGGAGCAACAAAAACACACCGCCCTGTGAGGTATGCCAAGTGGCCGCTAACTGCGCAGTTAGATGGCGCATCCAGTATATTTCGACCATTCGGAAGTTAAGTCACACTTTGTCATGCATTCTTGCATTCTAGCGGCTTGCGGCTTCGTTGATGGTTTGGTCTGTTCATAGTGCATTGGTAGCTGGTAGGTATCATTTCGAGTTAGATACAGTACAATATAATAAAATACAATGAATTGCTCCAGTAGATAAGCATTCCTACATTTAGATGCATAAAAAAATTAAATGCAAAACCTAATTATTTAGAACATAATTATTCTAATAGTTTTTTATGGCTGTAATATCATATTCAATATCACCTACATACAAATAATCAAAGTAAGTAAATACTAATATGATTTAATTTCATAGTCAGGGAGAATATTAGATTAAAATGGAAATACAAATTATATGTAGAATTATCAAGATAAAAATATTGTATTGCTAATCCAGCAATACGTTACTTAATAATAGCTTAAAATAGTTAATGGGCTTTAAATACGCTATAATTTACTCAACAATATAAGCCACTTGAGCCATTTATTTTAAAACTTAGTTAGAGTTTAGTTAGGCTGGTCTTTTACTAACTTAATTCTAAAATAATCTCTATTCCATATGTTTCAGTTTTTTTTCAGTTTTAAGAACAAATTTTCTTTGATTAAATCCTTTGCTTCTATATCCAATTTTGTATTTCCATTGTATAAGTAAGAAATACAAATAAAATTCGCACCAAAATGTCATTGTAATATGAAAAACTGATCCAAATCATAAAATGATCATTAAACGAGATTTAGCCCTAAAACATAGTTTACGATAATAAAGAGTTGCGTTATGAATCATTAGCTTATATAGATATGGTCGACTTATTTGAGTTTACTAAATAATAATTAGGGAAAGAGTAATAATAATTCACAGCGTCGCAGGCATAAAAAAAAACAAACATTTTTTGATAAATTTGGGAGGGATCCCGCTTCTTCGGAATATATTTGCAATATAGCGCCATAGACTTTTCTGTTTTTTTTTTAAACTTTTATTAGACAAATTTAGCTAGAGCAACGCTTCTTCAGGAAAATTTGAACAAATATTCAAAGCACCGCAGATTTTTTAAAATAACTGTTTTTGTTTAAATTTAGCTTCTTCAGGGAAATTAGAGTATTTTTTTATAGCGCCGCGGTCAATTTTTTCTCAAAATCACTTTTTGGACAAAAGTAGCGCTAAAATTAGCTTAGGAAATTAAAGTTTAATAATAAAATAACCGTAATCAAGCTATAATCAATCTTAATCATGCATAATATAAACAAAAATAATGAAATTATTATAAACAAATTAAAATATGCATACAAATCGGTACGAATAATGAAAAATACCTTTATTGTACTAAAAAGAAAATAATTACATTGGTAAAGAGAACTTAAATTCCATTTTAACTTAGTACAAACACTGAAATAAATGCGCAGAATTAAATGCGCTACTGAAATCAAGCAGGGTGAGAATAGTTAGTTTTCTATCATTCATAACGCGTCTAATATCGTCGGTAACTTTGACTAGTACAGTAGTGGTACTGTGACCTGGGCGGAAGCCAGACTGAAGGGGATCTAACAATTTGTTGTTATCTAAGAAATTATTAAGCTGGGTGTAAACAACCCGCTGTAAAACTTTGGAGAATTTTGGTAATATTGAAATAGGCCTGCAATCTTTAGCACAATCTGGCGATTGGACTTTAGGGAGGGGCATGACAATAATCAAACAATTATAAGCAGGAATTTAAATTTAGACTAAAATATCAAAAAAGGCATGGATATTAGAGAATATTCCATCAAGTAAGACATGGATTCTGCATTAATCCTAACTAGACAGCGCTGTTCCAAGGAAAACACCAATTTTAAATAATAGTAATTTAAAATGTAATTTATGAAAAATAATCTAATTCATTATTATCTATCATCTAATACTAGTATGTCATCTAATCCTAGATCACTAGATTAGATATATAATACTAACATTTTTAAAACGTCTTAATTTTAACTCCATAGAAATGCAATTTGATCCAATGTTATTGTAAATTTAAATCGCTTATTTCAAATACACTTTCATGATACTTTGAACGTCGTTTGGCTATTCTGCTCTGCGAACAAACATCTCGGGAAATATCCTCCGTTCCTGTTATAATGAACGCATGTTTCAAACGCTAACTGGATCCGAAATAAGACGCTGAAAACTGAAACATACGACAAAAACAATGTCGCGCTGCGTACGCGCTCGCATACGTAACGCTATCAAAATAAATGGCGAGTATCCCTCCTCGAGCCACAGCTGTAATTTAAGTGTGCACTTAATTTACCAAAATGTATGTATATCGGAAATAAATCTGTTCTTAAACACAATTTTGACAGGTCTGAAGATAGCATGACTAAAATAGACTCTTCCATAATCGAACCGATAAATGCCACGAACGATATGCATTTTGATAATTCTTGATTTTTAGTTACCATGTAATTACGCGTATGCTGTAAGGCTATAATCGAAAGATTTAGTATTGCACAAAAAACTATATTTTGTATTACACTAAAAAAAAAACAATAATGTATTCTTCTAATGAGTTTTTCCTAGACGCGAAAATACTTGATACTATGCAACTGTATTGTTTAAAATCTGCTTTAAATTTCAATGGCTCGCAAACAGAGATATTGTTTCTCGCTAAGAATACAAGATCGGCGCAGATGCCACATTATATAGTACCAAGGTGATTCACATCGTATTGACAACACTTCAGGACTAAGACAGGTGGTTCTTAATAAAAGTCTCATTTAGTGGTTAATTACTAAAGGAAGACCGGAAATTAAATGTATTCTGAAGACACTTCAAAAATAGTAACACATTTACTCTTTACTTATACAGGCTATTATTAGATTTTTACACCGAAAAGGAAAGTCACGTAACATTTAAAGATATACATAACAAAAACACCAGATACAAGAATAATTTCATTCTACCATGCGTGGTTTTAAACGCTGCTAAGCAAAGTACCCAATTCTCAGGGCCTTATTATTTTAACCGCCTACCATGTAACATAAAAGACAATAGCAACCTCAGAAGGTTCCAAAAACTTTTAAAGGATTTTTTTACAACAAATACGTTTTACTCTATTGAGGAATTTATAAATTTTACAAAATGACTTTTTTTACAACCTCTTTATTTTAATGTAATGCGTATACTGATTATTTCATTTGTTGATTGTTTTAGCTTCAATTAATTATTTTATTGATTGTTTTAGTTATATCGTATCTTATATTTAAATGTAATTACAATGTATTTAGATTCTTCTTGGACAAAACATTATAAAAAATAGATTGATTGATTATCTGCTTATTGATGATTATTGCTTTTGTTTGATCATTTCTGATAATGATTATTTTAATTGTTGATGGTTTTAGTTTTACTGCTTGTTAATTGCGCCTTATATAGCTTCTACTTTATGAAGTTTCATCTAAAACGAAATGTTGTTTGCTCTCTGGGCAGTTTGTTACACATTATATGTTTTTTTTTATAATTCACACAATAAAGAACTTGAACTTAAACTTTACACACACACACGCACACTTTACACACCCCCACATCTCTAACAATAGAATTGCCTATATTTATTTATTTATTTATTTATTTATTTATAGTATTACACAAGTTCGTTTGTACAGTTTACCATATCATGTTGTATATATATATGAGACGTTAGCAAAAAACTGATTCTCGAGGAGATAGAGTAATGAATAAAAGTCGCCTAACTAGGCCAGGGCCTGTTCCAAGGCAGACTTTATAAAATATTGTTTAGATGTATCTAATCAAATTACTAAATAATTATTATATAAAAAAAATAAAAAAAATAAAATTAAAACATTTATACCTTTTTGTATTATGTATTATACCTTTTTATTTTTATAAAATAATACTTTGTTTTTGGATTAATTTTATATTTATTTTCTACTACCCTTATTATGTAATGATTATTTTGATTTTTTAAAGATTATTATGTATTCTTTAAAGAAAAAAAAATAGTATAATAATTTCTGAATACCTTTTTCATAAAACTACTTCTTTTTTTTATAAAATCATATAAAATTGGCGTTTTCTTTGAAACAGGCACTACCTAGTTATGAATGACGCAAAATCATTTTAAAAAAATAATTTCTATATATTTTTTTTCAATAAATAAAAAAAAAACTTATATCATGTTTAATATCTAGAATCCTGTAGGGTAAGTAGGAGTAAAGCCCCGCACGGGGCAAATCCACGCACGGGGGTTTTTGGAGGGAATTTTTGTATTATTTCGATAGCCGCCAGATGGATCACCAGTCTCAACAACTTCCAGTTCCACGCCAATCCCCAAAAAGTTCAGTCGCACGTGAGCCTGGAAAATGCGGTAAGTCTGTTTTTTCGTGTTTTGATGTAATATTTTTTGTCCTTCCAAGCTGAGTTTTTCCAAAACGGTTTAAGCTGTTTTCGCAAATGAACTTACGGTGATAAACTGTCTGGTCAAGTTCCTCGATATCATCTTCTTACATAGTTGTAGACGACACAATGTTAAAAGTGTGAAATGATGAAAGTGCGTAGCTTTGACCCATTTTTCGGGGCAAACCCCTGCAATTGTTTTTTAGATATAATTTTAGATTTATCTGAAACTAATGATTGAACATGCCTGATATTTTTAGGGGTTATAGGTAAGGTCCTAATCTAAAACTTTAATATAAAACTGAAAGAAAATCCATCCCTAATTCTCACGAAAATTGCAGGGCTTTGCCCCTACTTACCCTAATACATAAAATCCATAAGTAGGTACAAAACTCCATTAATTAACTGAAATCGTGCTTCCGGTCAGATAGGTGACGAAAGCACCCCATAAGTAGTGCTTTTTTAACTATTCATAGCTAATGTTGTGTTTGAGATAGGACGATGATTTCATTTGGTCAGGTAGCGAATCAAGTAAAAAAATATAAATAGTATTAAAAATATTCAGTAATGTGGCCATTATTTTGAGTAAATAATAATAATAATAATAAAAATCATGCACTGTGACTTATTTTTTCCCTAACCTAACATGGAAAGGACTTTGTAAACCCTGCCATGGCTGAGTCGTATACAGGCGGTCAGTTTTTACAATATGGGAGAATACGTTGGGCGATATGGGCGGTGTGCGCATCGTGCGGCGTCTGCCAACGTATATTTCCTAGCAGCGGGGATTAAACCTGATGTCAGCTACCTTTTAATCTATCCATTGGCCACTCGATCCCGTATGATATTTTCGGGCGAAAGCGACACAGTCCGCTACACATTCGAACTGAATTTCCGCTAACATACGGTAGAGGCAACCCAAGCGACTTCGAATCTGTGATCAGGTTGGAAGTAGGAGAAATCCGCCCAAATCTGGCGGTGACTGCTTGAGATCGATCGGTCGGGTAGATTGGGGAAGGGAGCTAATGGGCCCATGATGGGGTGGCCACGATGACCCATGTGTTCAGGGTCGGTCACACTCACGGGTCAACACCCATCCGATGGCCTCCACGCATGGGGTGCGAGCCTGGGCAGGACACTGGGTCAACCAGTCTCCCCTGGGAATCAAACCTCTGGCGCTCCTGGACGGTCTGCGCACCGAGCGGCGCAAGCCAATCGACTGTGCTCTCCGACTAACAATCGGGGGAGTCTGGGAACTGTATTGTTTCCTATAGAGCGGGGGTGGTTGTCTACCTTACGGCGACTGCTCTTGAAATGACCATTGGCCATCCGATCCCGATTCAGAGTCGGGCAAAGGACGCCTTGGTCCGCGGTAGATTCGGTTCACACCGTTTCACCGCTTCGTAAGGGAGAGGACCGCGCAGGCGACCTCGAACTCGGAACCAATCGAGAGACCGGAGAAATCTGGTCACAATTGGAAGCAAGGGCGCGAGAGTGGCCCCGCCAGGTAACTCTGGCTATCTCGCTGTAAGGCGTTGGCTTCTTGCGGGTTGTGACGTAGCTGGACGTCGGATTTGTTCTGTACAAAGTCTTCTACGTTCACTGCACGGCGATAGAACGAGAAAATCGTTAAAACGTCCTGTGGTGACGGGCTCGCCCGTTGTAGTTGACACCGCAAGTTGGTCGGGTAGATTATCTCACTGCCTCGCGGTTTGGCGTTAGACTCTCACGGGCTTGTTAACGCAGTTAGAAGGTGCACTGTATTGTCCCTGTCTCTGGTTCACCATATAGGAGAAAGGATGATCAGATATCGTTATAACTTCCTGAGGTGGCGGGTTCAGCTGCAGTAGTAGTCAACTCTCAAGTGATAAAGCCCGGGCGAGCCATCCAGGGCTAAAAAAATAGACATTAGAATATCCTAAATTCTATTACGTCCCACAATTAAGGAATTCTCCGCAGCTATTCATTGAGTTTCCCGAGGGGCGCCATGTTATTTGCTGCCTGGCTTTTGGAATTCAGTTGCTGGAAGTATGGTCTCGTTCATAAGCAGGGATATAAATTACTGCGGCTTTTATTTGATTAAGGATCAATCCCCTGTCATTTCCCTGGTTCGATCGCGGTGCATTTTGTTGCATCTCCCATGGCGCCATGCTCAAATCGAGCATGGATCCACGTCGGCGCATTCGTTTTGTTTCAAGCGGCAATTGGTTGCGCCCCGTGTAATTCCAGCAGCCGAGACGTCTTCATTATTATTTGCGGGATTGAGTTGCGGCCGCGAGGCGCCTCATAGCGCTCGAGTCATCGACTATAGACTCTTCCCGGCTCCCTTCCGCTATTCTTCTGAGAGCTTGTACAATGAATCAAAAGTCCTTGACTTTCGTCAAATATACGCTAAGGTAGTCCTACTCTACTACTATAATCATGACAATTATCATCTATATTCAACACACCATAAAGGAACACGAGTAACAACAACCAGACAGCACTTAATCCAAAAAAAGAGAACAAGTTTTGCACAAAAACACTTCTCTTACATTGCTCCTCGACTGTTCAACAAAATGAATAGTGTTTTACCTGCAGGATTGAAATCTAGGAATAGTCACGGCGTAAAGAAAAACCTAACTAAGTCACTTTTGACTATGGGTCGACAAGAAACGGAGACATTAATAACATATATATTAAAATAGTGCACGATTTGTGAGATATATGTATATATATATATATAGTATTATTTTATATTTATCTATAAAGTATATATTTATTTATATATGTATGTACCTATATATTTATATGTATGTACCTAAATTTAATATTATTACGCTTTCTTATTCTATTTTTAACTTCTCAAATGTACCATATTAATATTCAAAGATGTATTACAGCTAGTTACGTAAACCACTATACTTTTTTTTATATTAAGCCTACCTTAGTACAGGCGAGGCCTAGTTAGGATGGCTTTGAATTTTTAAAATTAATGTAATATTATTGATAAATAAAGAATTTTGAATTTGAATTTGAATTTTTGACTCACCGGTAGGTTATAGCATGCTACTTTTACGTCGAAAAATCGAAGTACTCCAGATGAGGCGGCACTAGCATGAACTATGATGTGGTTAAAAGATTAGCGGACAGGGTATGGATAGGGCTCAGCTATAAGAGATAATGCAATGTCAACTATCATCTCTTTTTGGATCGAGTCAGTCGGTATTGCATCATTTTAGCGGTAACGTCGAAAAACGAAAATATGCTATTCGAGGGTTCTTTTTACACGACCGCCCAACAAAAAAGGAGTGTAATGTGTTCGGGTTCATATATGTATATTTTCCGTTTCTTAATTCCACCATAACTTCTAAACACCTGAATCGATTTAGAAGTGTGTGGTATTGTTAGAATCGTTACGTCATTCCGAGTGTCCAACTCTCAAGTAAGCAGTTGTCTAAATACCCAAATTTCAATAAATTAACTTAAATATATCGTGTTTAGGGTCAAATGAAAGGTCTGATTTAGTAAATTCCTGAAATATACATGTATCTCTATTGATAAATACATAAACCACAAATATTTTATTTAAAACAACCATAGTATAAATAATAATAAATAAAATATTTCAGTTTTTGTAACGGCAGTCGTGTTTTTTACCTTTTTTAATATATTTTCTTGTTACAAGAAATACTAAAATCCCATTAAAATCACTGTCCAACAATCATTTAGGCTGATCGGATTTTGTCAATACGTGACTCACGGAGCGAGGAGAATTGCCCGGTTCTGAATACAGGATCAGGTAGCTATTAGGTCATTTCAAGAGTGGTTGACGACAGGTAAACAACTACCCCCGTTGCTTAGGAGACAGTATATTTCCATAGTCTCCACACTCCTTCAGCAATTAGTCAAAGTATACAACCAATTCGCTGACGCCGCACGGTGCGCAAACCGTCCAGTAGCGCCGGAGGGTACTCCCCCAGGTGAAACCGATCCACCAGCCGTGAGGCCTGGGATGCGAGAGTCCTTCTCAGGGTACTCCCTCGCACGAGGAGGCTAGAGAATAGGAGCTGAATCGTGAGTTAGGCCGACATGAGAACACATCGGATCTATGGCGTAAGCTGAACGAAACCAGTCGCTACACTTAAGTACAATACATGACTCAGCCAGGTATTTAACAAAGACAAGGAATAGAATGTTGCCGATGGCAGATCCCTGAGGAACGCCAACCGATGAAATGCTAGGATCTGATCGATCGCATTCGACAAAAGTTCCGTGAGCTCTGTTCGACAGAAGCTGTGCATCAAATTAAAAGCACAGCCTCGGATGCCGCAATGCTCGAGTTTGATCCAAAGCAGGGAGTGATCTATCAAGTCGAATGCCCGAGAGATGTCGAATGCCAAGGTGAAAAAATCCCTTCTTCTCCCCCCCAACGCCCCTTATCTCCCCCCTTTCCCATTGAGTGTGCACATGAGCACACCTGTTCTAAGGCTAACCCTAGTTATTTTTAATGCCACATATTAGTAAGCATGTATGAATATATAATATAAGTTTTCAATGCGAGTGTGAAAATGTTTATTTAATATTTATAAAATATAAGAAATATATATTTATATAACACGGTGGCATAGTGGATAGGTTGCCCGATCGTACCGTGTAAGGTTCCGGGTTAGATTCCCGGCTGGGTCACCATTTTTCGTTGGGATAAAATTAAAGGAATTGCATTTCAGTTCTGTCGATCGAATGCAATAACAAGACACACACTTACAAATAAACATAAACACTTCATTGTTGTTGTTTATAGCACATTGTAGTATGATAATAAACGCGCCCATTAGCCTTCCAAACGCGGGCGATTTTCCGATCGATTTAGTATATATTCTACGGTACAGGTCGTAACTTGTCCATTCCCGTTAGCCCTGCAGAACGTGGAAATGCGACTCTCGATGTTACAGAGCAACAGAAAAAGATTCAACGGGAAAATAGCGGAAATACAGAACTTATATGCAAAGCGATAATAGCGTAACAGAATCGTATGGAAAGAGCTGAATGCTCATTGAGCGTCTCCCGCGGTTGGAGGGTTAAAGCACGAGATATACACATTACTACAGCACTACAAATTATTCGATCTTGGATCGGTAGTAAAATACAAAACTCATTGCAGCATCTTGACGCCTAACTAGGCCTAGGCCTGTACTAAGGCAGGTGACAACATTGAACAGTGAAGCCGTTTCAGGTGACAGCATTTGCGAGATCATGATATTTATTTAATTTGTATCTACCAAAAGTACAAATTAAATAAATACCATGATCTCGCCTTTTGGTATATTTGGTTTCTATAATAAGGGCCATCTAAAGAGTTTATATCTGGACGCAAGGCTGTGTATCGGACACTTTGCCGAACCAAGCTGAAGCTTTCTCGATTAATGAGAGAGGTTTTGTAGAGTAATATTTTTTGCATTTAGAGCCGACCCGCATAAACTGTATTAGGGGTTTGGAAGTTTGGGTTACGGTCAGACCCTAATTAGACATTTAGACAGATAGAGCCTCATGGACAATTAATTGTCGGATAGAGCCTCATGGACAAACAATTCGATTTAATCCAGTCGTTATACTGGTGCAGTGGACTTTTTGATAGTAGCTTGTCTTGTTTTTGAGCTTTTGTTTCAATGGATAACATTAGATGACCTACAAAGTAAATATTGAATCGTTTCAATCGTGGGAACAAACGTTGCGATTTCTTCGGAGGCAGGCGGCCGTTCCGTAATGGAAATGACGAATCAGAAACGTATCGACGGGGTGCTTACCGTCTCGGGTGCTGGTCTGCCGTGGCGCCTGCATCACTTAGGGTGGCGCTGGCCACAATCAATCCTTCATCCAATTACAGCTGAGCCGCCACCAAGGAAGAAGCGCCATTATCTCAGCCGGCTACCGGCCAGACAGCCTCTTTGATTAGTGACGTCTGAAATTGCTGGTTCCGCCATTGCAACGGGCCCACGCTCCAGTACTGCGCTTACTATTAGGAGTTGGCAACAGTCGGTTTTAGAGATGACTAAATGCAACCTTGGTCTGCCACGAACAAAAACAACCATAAACTTATAGTATTCCAACGAAACATGGAGCGAAGCATGCTGAACATAAGGCTACAGGACAGGTGGACGACATCAAAAATAAGGAAAATAACAAAGGTGAGCGATGTTTTGAATAAAAATAGAAAACTAAAATGGAACTGGACTGGTCACATCATGAGAACCAACAACGAAAAATGGACGAAGGACGTAATGGAATGGTATCCTAGAAATGGGAAAAGCTAAAAAGGACGTCAAATTAAAATATGGGAAGATGACTTAACGAAAGGGTGGAGAAGGTTGGCTTGGGACCGAGATGAATGGAAGAAAATGTGGGAGGCCTATGTCGAAGGAAAACCTGATCAAAAAACTGGCTGCTGAAGAATATGATACCTTATTTAAAATTTAGATTAAAAAAAAATATATATTGTTTTATCATATAAAGCAAAACTGCACAATACGGTCAGCGAATAAAGGCTTTTATTATTATTATTATTATAAATGCAAATAAAACACATCTTGGGAAGTGGCAGCTGGCTCCACAACACGGACTCGAAGACTAAAGAGCGGGACATTCGGTCTAGACTGGACGTGGAACAGTGCCGCATAGTCTACTACCGCAGCATTCCAACAATAATTTGAAAGAAAAAGGAACAACGCCAAACTATTCTTACTAGCCACATCGTTGTGTTGCGAATTCTAACATCCTCAGATGGGTGTGGGCGTGGAAGGACAGATCTTTCCCTGCTTCTTTCCGGTAATCGAGGACAGGAGTCGAAAATCTTAAGTGCATGTTTGATCACTATACCACACAAGTCGTCGGAGGTTACGATGATTTCGGGAGCATGCCGTTTAATCTTTGTCTTGCCGACGACACGTACTGCTTGCGTAGAAATTTTTGCTAACTGTGCACATTATGTGGGTTCTATGGCTGTCAGCATGCAAGACCTGGATGTGTCGGTTGTCACGACAAAGAGCCATATCTGATATCCCGAGTTGAAAGTGTCATATCCCCTTTGGGGGGCGAAGTTAAAGAAGTCCTATATTATGGTTTTGTGCCATATTATTAAATGTATGTAATGTAATGTTCCTCACGGATGTCCCTTTTATAGAATGGGCAATTGGAGGACCCTATTTACAGAGCGGCCACGCGGGTATTTATTTCTTTTATGTAATTTAATAATTCTATATTTTTTTCCTACATATATTATGGTTATTATTTATGTTAAATGTAAAATAAATGGTTTTCAATTTATATGATTACCTTGTAATCTGAATGTATATTGAATAAATGGTTCCAGGATGGATTGGTGGGAAAGGATACCGCAACATTGGAACATTGTATTTAATTAAGGCTCGGGTGGAAATATGACACCAGCCGTTAAGATTGCCAGAGTAGTGAATGCGGCGCGGCTTCTGTCCCAATCAACCACGTTCCTTTTTAACACCAGCCTTTTTTTAAAAGCTAGCTTTTCAACACCGACTGAAAAGGGTATGCTGACAGAAGAGTGGGATAATTGGTTTAGTTTGAGCATGGAAACGTGTGGTAGAATCCACAGTCGCGTTCCAGATATGGTGTGGAAAGGAAAGGAAATTGAAATGGACCATACTATTTACAAGTCACAGTATGCTTACGAAATAGAACAGTACAATTACGGACTTCTTGGCCATGGAAGAGATAATCGCAGTTATGGCCGCGTAAATTTGACGTCGCGCATACCTACTCTACTTTTTGTTCTACCCTATAATATACAATGTTCAGCATCTTAGTAACAACTGACTAGATCATCTGCTCGATACAGATGACTAAATCACATTCAGGGTTTCGATATTGTTGTTCATAGCGACATAGTAGCGAATATTTGCCTATCTCAGAATAAACCACGTTTAGGTAGGTACATAGGTTAAGATCGCATTGACCTACGTACAAATTTCCACCTAATACGCTAATAGAAGAGATCACAATACTATCGATAAATCTAACTTTCTGTCATCATATTTGTGAGAACTGCGCAATGTAATTCTAGTCATTACAGATTGATGCAAGGCGATCTTCTGACACCGCAAGTCGTATGAGGATACCAGCTAAGAGTATTAATTTGATGGTCTTTTTGGCTAGGGGTGAGGACTTTAGGAAAACAAAAAATGGTACTTCAAACTGATTTATATGCATAAATAAGTGCGTGCATAAAAACCTCAAGAGAAAGTACAGCAACCAGACTATAAGCATATTGCACAGACAGCCAATAGAAACTTAAAGCACTAACGCGAAGAGAGTCATTTCAAACTAGTATGTGATGCTCCCAAATTGCTCACTGAACTGTCTTCTATCAACCCTCGCATCAAAATACCTTAACAAAGTAATATACAGAAAAATGAGGGAGCACATGCCCTGGTCAGGGACGAATCATTAAAACCCCTCTTGGGCCTAGAGCCGGTAATAGACATACTAGACTTTCTCTTAAAACTTGCCACCAAAGACAGACTTGCCACCAGGAAAGAGAACAGGAAATCTACTGGAGGGACACAACTGGAATGAGGCTTAACCAGTAAATACATAAAAAAAAAAAAAAAAAACACGACTGCAGGTACAGAAATTAAACTATTGTATTTATAATTATTTTTACTACAGTTTCTTAATGAAATATTTGTGGTTTATGTATTTATCCATATAGATGTATGTTTGTTTATCCTTATAGATGTATGTTATGTATTTATCCATATACATGTACGTTTCCGGAATATACTCAATCAGACTTTTCATTTGAAACTAAACACGTCATATTTATGTTAATTTATTGATATTTGGACATTTAGACAACTACTTACTTGATATTTGGGCAAATAATGTACTCTATGATACTGAGGATAACAACGATTTTAACAGTACTACACACTTCTAAATCGGTTTAAGCGTTTAGAAGTTAAGGTGGAATAAAGAAACGGAAAAAATACATAGATGAATCCTGAACACATTACACTTCTTTTTTAACGGGCAGTCGTGTAAAACTACAAACAGTTCATCAGGTCCAAGCTGCACGGAATAGTCACCAACCTCGAGAGCACTGTGAGTGTTCCACAGCCCGGACACCTGGTAAGGCACCATACATCTCTATAGACGCCGGATCCAACCGGCGGTGGTTACCTCATCAATCGCCGCTCCCTTGAGATAATAAAAGGAGAATCAGAAGAAGAAGATTTGGGATTGAACATTGTAAGTTGTGAGGGTAAAAACTCACACTGTAAAAACCATTCGAAACTCAAAGACAACATCGACGAAACGACGAAGAAGATTCTCGATGAAGCTAAGGTATGAAGCTTATGTCATTTACGATGACCATGATGGCCTGGTCTCAGCATAAATGGTTGCGTGCCACTACTAATACAATGCAACCGCGATGTTGTTCGTGACTTGACATGATCGACGCGGTGTCTTATGTCTCTCTTCCGCGCGGGCTATCAGTGCCGCTTATGCGTGCATCTCTTGATGCATTCTCGAGCATTGTTCTTCGAAGCCACCTACTCTGTCCCTTTCGGGCGGCTTATCTCCGCAATCGCGCCGATGATTGTCAAACAGCTCGTGGACTTATGACGTCCTGAATTTTGAGTACGTGACGATTGTTTGATAAGTGGCGAAAATGAGACAGAGGACATTATTTTATAAGATCTTTAAGGTGATAAATAGCTGGTGATGATTGTTTTATTGGAGATGCCGATAGTGATTGTGGAAGTTGTGTCTTACTGCTCCTTTTCCACGAAGAGTTTGGAGGTGGATCATTTTACTAGATTATCAGAAGATCATGCTGATGATTTAATTGTTTAATATCGGAGCTTATGGGTAATGGTATAATTACTTGCGTATCAGCCGTTGCTGTACTCCTGCAGATCTCATCCGAATCCATATCCTCCTATCTCCACAGTGGGACTGTGGTCATGCGGTTTGTACTCTTATTTTCCTTAACATCGTACATCTTTTCGAAATCAGCCTATTTTCCAACTCTTGAGAGTATATATTCCTTATTATCTCTTAACTCCCCTAACATTGACAAAATCCATTGAAATTGTATTAGACTCAACAAGATATCTCTATAATATAATACTGTAATATTACTCCACAATAGTACAACTTGTATTTATATTAATTATATCTATTTTATCGTTATCTATTTTATTTTTATCTATTCACTAGTTATCTATCTATTATCTTATTTTATGTTCCCTTTCTATAGTCCGCCAACTTATTCACATATTTAAGGTACTAAGGAGTGTAATCTCAAAACCCTTAATCAAAACCATCTATTACGCTTTAGTCAATAGTATACTATCATATGGGATCCTTGGATGGGGTGGCGCGTCACTTTCAGCTCTAGATCCCTTAATTAAGGCTCAAAAGTCAATAATAAGGGTAATAAATAAAAAGCCTTTTAGGTTCTCCAGCGACCACTTATTTAAAGAGTTCCGAGTCCTAGACATACGCCAATTATATGTGAAAGTATCGACAATATTTTATTACACCCACACAGAGCGGCATATGATTAAATCTCATACTATCAGAACACGCGCAGTTGCAGCCATGCAACATGATGTTCCCCTGATGAAAACTAAATTCGCCCAACGACATTTTTCTTTTCTAGCTATCCGACTACACAATAGAATACATTGGGAATTAAAAGTGAAGTTAGATACCATACGAGGAAGAAACATTATGACGGAATGGTTGATTGAGCTAGGAAGGAACGAAACGGAGAAATTAGTTAATTATAGTGCTGTATAAGAATACCAAACTACATAAAATTACTGCGTTTATGTATATGTATAGATTATATGTATAAATGTATATATATATATATATATATATATATATATATATATATATATATATATATATATATATATATATATATATATATATATATATATATATATATATATATATATATATATATATATATATATATATATATATATATATATATATATATATATATATATATATATATATATATATATATATATATATATATATATATATATATATAGAAATATTTGATAGTTTTGTGTATATATTCTTTTTAGAATTGATCAATAAGATGATTATAAAGTAAATAATTATAAAAGCCACTTACATCGTGACGAAGGATTCCCTTGATCGGATTCGGGAATGCTTTAGGTGTTAACGAGAATGATGAATGCCTCTCACTTGCGGAAAGAGGAGTAGGTTTAAGTTGGGCCCATTTTTCAACTAGTAAACGCTCACCCTTCATCCAATTATCTCAAAAATTAAGCTACAATCCTTCTTTATACGTAAACTCACTCAATTTCCTATTATTTCAGGGGAAATAACAAGACAAGACGAGCTACTTGACAGATGGAAGAATTTAAAATTTCGAATTTCGTTTTTTTTATTTTCTAAAGGTGCGATATAAAGAAGCTGCGATCAATATTCAGCTGAAAACTTAAAACTAAAAGCGTGACATGCCCTCATATCAATGAAAGGAAGCAGTCAGCTCTTTCCTATTAGTTGGAAAGATTACCTTTAACCTAAATGGATTATTTACAATGAACGAAACATAAAATATGTAAAAATTCAATATTTTGAAATATTTGATAGTTTTGTGTATATATTCTTTTTAGAATTGATCAATAAGATGATTATAAAGTAAATAATTATAAAAGCCACTTACATCGTGACGAAGGATTCCCTTGATCGGATTCGGGAATGCTTTAGGTGTTAACGAGAATGATGAATGCCTCTCACTTGCGGAAAGAGGAGTAGGTTTAAGTTGGGCCCATTTTTCAACTAGTAAACGCTCACCCTTCATCCAATTATCTCAAAAATTAAGCTACAATCCTTCTTTATACGTAAACTCACTCAATTTCCTATTATTTCAGGAGAAATAACAAGACAAGACGAGCTACTTGACAGATGGAAGAATTTAAAATTTCGAATTTCGTTTTTTTTATTTTCTAAAGGTGCGATATAAAGAAGCTGCGATCAATATTCAGCTGAAAACTTAAAACTAAAAGCGTGACATGCCCTCATATCAATGAAAGGAAGCAGTCAGCTCTTTCCTATTAGTTGGAAAGATTACCTTTAACCTAAATGGATTATTTACAATGAACGAAACATAAAATATGTAAAAATTCAATATTTTGAAATATTTGATAGTTTTGTGTATATATTCTTTTTAGAATTGATCAATAAGATGATTATAAAGTAAATAATTATAAAAGCCACTTACATCGTGACGAAGGATTCCCTTGATCGGATTCGGGAATGCTTTAGGTGTTAACGAGAATGATGAATGCCTCTCACTTGCGGAAAGAGGAGTAGGTTTAAGTTGGGCCCATTTTTCAACTAGTAAACGCTCACCCTTCATCCAATTATCTCAAAAATTAAGCTACAATCCTTCTTTATACGTAAACTCACTCAATTTCCTATTATTTCAGGGGAAATAACAAGACAAGACGAGCTACTTGACAGATGGAAGAATTCAAAATTTCGAATTTCGTTTTTTTTATTTTCTAAAGGTGCGATATAAAGAAGCTGCGATCAATATTCAGCTGAAAAGTTTTATCAATATTTTTAAGTTTTCAGCTGAATATTGATCGCAGCTTCTTTATATCGCACCTTTAGAAAATAAAAAAAACGAAATTCGAAATTTTAAATTCTTCCATCTGTCAAGTAGCTCGTCTTGTCTTGTTATTTCCCCTGAAATAATAGGAAATTGAGTGAGTTTACGTATAAAGAAGGATTGTAGCTTAATTTTTGAGATAATTGGATGAAGGGTGAGCGTTTACTAGTTGAAAAATGGGCCCAACTTAAACCTACTCCTCTTTCCGCAAGTGAGAGGCATTCATCATTCTCGTTAACACCTAAAGCATTCCCGAATCCGATCAAGGGAATCCTTCGTCACGATGTAAGTGGCTTTTATAATTATTTACTTTATAATCATCTTATTGATCAATTCTATATATATATATATATATATATATATATATATATATATATATATATATATATATATATATATATATATATATATATATATATATATATATATATATATAAATATATATATATATATATATATATATATATATATATATATATATATATATATATATATATATATATATATATATATATATATATATATATATATATATATATATATATATATATATATATATATATATATATATATATATATATATATATATATATATATATATATATATATATATATATATATATATATATATATATATATATATATATATATATATATATATATATATATATATATATATATATATATATATATATATGTATGTATATGTGTAGATGTATATGTTTATATGTGTATGTGTAGATATGATTATTTAATATTATTATGTATATTATGTTGCTAAATTATAAGTAGGTATATGTAAAATTTGTGTAAATATAGAGCTACTACGTAAAGCAATGCTACATTATGTCACACTTACCAACTAAAAAAAAAAAAGGAAAAAAAGAATACATAAAAGTCTACCTTAGTACGGGCATTACTCCAGCAAGGTAGATTTTAATCTTATTAATCTAGTATTATAAATGTGTGTGAAATATTAATAAACAAATAAATAAATAAAATAAATTGTCAATTTTATGAGTTTTATTTTATTTGTTTCAGTACTGTGACGTCAACAAATGGAATAATTTCCCACCCACGATCATGGACGTGGGCTGAACTATGTGCAAAAAGGTCGAGGTATTCGAGTAGTAGAATACACAAAATTAATCAAAATACCGATGTATTACAGAGGATCGGAAACGAGTTGGGTGACAGAAAGCAGTCGTAGCAGGACATCCTGGTTCAAAATCTTTAGCGTTCGTGGTTTGGCCACAACAACATATCGTTTATAGGACATGCCGCTGATATAGAGCACTTAAAGTCTACGTTATTAATGGTCAGTATTATTTTAAGCGATGAAACTAGAAGAAGATGTTGTGACAAATGATGAAATACAAACCAATAATGAATGTAACATATAGATACATCTCAAGAATCTCAATATCAATACAGTCTGGAACTTATCATTATCAAGAATACCTTGATTTATTTATCCATAAGGGTGCTTTAAAAGATAAGTAACAGATCATAGAAAGTTCGTGAATATTCAACACAAAAGATATTAGACAACCAATTCTTTATCATATCAAAGCATCTTCAGTAAAATGATGCATTTTTACTACCTAATAATAATAAAGTAGACAAAGAGTTGATACGGATATTCTGAAGTGAGCTAATTAAACAGACACCAATGGAAAAATAATCAAAAATAATGCATAATGATAAAATAGTACAATAAATCAAAATATGGATAAGAATAACATGAATTTGATTCCATAATCGCCCTAATCGCCAGATATGGACCCTTGGAATTAATAATTTTTCCCCAAATAGAAATTGAAGTTGATAGGTCGTTTTGAGTCCATAGAATAATATAAAAGCAAAATCGGCACGGCAGCTGGAGGCCATACCAAAAAGCGTCCTCCATAAATGTTTTGAATACTGGAAAAAATGCTGACATGAGTATATCATAGTTTGTTTGTTTGTTTGTTTGAAAAGCTTTATTGCACACACAAAAGAATACAATGTAGTGTGCTTATTGCCAAGTGGCAATATCTACCGACCATACCGCCAGGGTTATTGTGACTGAAGGTTTATGTGGGCAAATTGATTTACAAGTAATAAATGAATACACTTACATAAAGTCATCATAGTATAAAATATAAGTGAGTGATTAGTAACGTATGCCAACTCGATATTGAAGGGAGGAGTGGAATATAAGGACAAGCAAAGGAGACGGGAGGGGAGGGGGGTATTCATAAGTTGAGTAAATGACTCTTTAAAGAATTTTTAAACCCGCTCAGGTTTTCAAGTTGTTTTATATAGTCCATAATATATAGTCCAGGTAGAATGGTCATATATAGTCATATATAGGAGAATTGTCATACTGGAGAATTGTCATATATAGTCCAGGGAGAATATTTCGAAATGGATCAGATCAATATGTATGAATAAATCACAACTTCTCGAAAAAAAAAACTGTCGTTACTTTTCGATCAAGGCGCTATGTAGTAAAACAGAGTCAATAATTAATTAGAAATGATGATTGAAACAAAGCGGAGGTCGTGATAATTGCAGTATGCAGTATGGAACATCAATTATTATGGCAAACTACATTCTGTTAGAGAGTATCTGAGACTTCATGACAATTATTTAAATCAGATTAATATCTTGACAATTTCAACCTCCGCGTTATAAAGAAACACCATTGCCCTGATCTATAATATCGACAATGAAAAGAGCATCTTAAATCATTAATCCTTTTGCATAAAATAATGCAACTCCCACGACTTCCGAAGAATGCATGAAATGTGACAATCGCCGTGCAAACTTCCCTAATGTTACGGATACAATTTATAATATGGCGAACACTTCAACGTCCGTATTCTTTCTCATAATTCTGAATTGTCCAGGGAGTAGGGTACCGAACTTTGGGTGGTTTACTTTGAGTTAGGTCCTAATCTTTGGAAGTTCCAAGTCTCTAGGAAAAACGTGTGGCAACAAAAATGGACTCGAAAAAGTAATCTATTATATATACCTATTTTTTTATTAAAAAAATCGACTAAGGAGATAAAACCCATGATCTTAATTAGTGACTCAATAAAAATGCAAAGCGTAGGAAAATGTCTCATATTACTAACCATATATTTATTAATAATAGCTATCTATATTTTTTCTTTTTCTATTTCTTTGAATTTTAAGTCTACTTTATTTGTCTCTATACATTATATTACCTACTCGCTCTATTTAAGCCATTGTATAATGCAATTGCAATTTAATTTTTTGAGGACCGCATTTTAAGGCAATTTAGTTTTATAAGCATGTTACTACAGTGTTTAAAGAATTTATTATACTGATAGAGCCCTGTCCACACGGGTTAGTCGTAGTACGGTGACAGAATTGAATAAACATGAAGTTAATGTTTTACCGTTTGGTTTCGGTTATTTTCGTAGCCAAAGTTAATGAATTAGATAAATTATTCTTATACTAAATGTAATAACAAATACGTGGCTATACATTTTAAGGGAAAGTTTTTATCAAAATGAAAACCTTAGCAAAGTAAAGGCTGCCTGATATATCTATAAAGCAATAAACACATGTTATTAATATCACGCAAAAAACAATGCTTTAAGTCATGAGAACAAAAAATATTGACTTTTTCAAACATTCGATCAGAACGTATACACTTACTACGAGCACAAGGAAATATGTACCTATGTAAAATCAAAACGATATCTTTAAAAAAACACAGGGGTTAGGTCGACTTTTTTCGTTTTATTAATTTTTAATAATTAATACTTTTATTACTAATTTGTAATTAATTGTTTTTTTTTATTGATTTTTGTATTTTTTTTATTGATTTTTGAAATGTTCTGCTTATTCTATAGATTTTTATAAGATCACATGTTATTTTTATTTCTCTTTTATTGTAATTTGACTACTTTTAACTATGTGTGATTTTATTCAGCTCTAATGCTTTTAGTTAATTGCAATGTTAACTATGTCATTTATACATTTTTTTAAGTTCAATTTTATATGATTCTGATAATCTGTACCTATATATGTACCTATGTAATTTTCAAGAAAATTAAAACGACTTAATATTCTACATATATAATAAAAAAAACAAAAATGCAACAGTTTAAAAATAATGTGGATTTAAAGAATAATATTATCTATAAGCGAAAGCTATGAGATAATGGGACGATAATGGGATATCGGCAAAGGATATCTAGGAATGCAGGATATTGAGATCATTTTCAGAGTTAATTCCATTAATTAATCATTAGTAATTAACATATTTTTTACTTAAATTTATTGAATTAAATGCATAGTTTATTAAAAAAAAATTGTTTAGTTTTAATTGCATACATTATTTTCTACTTTTTATTCTTAGTTTCAATTTGCGTATCACACATTATTAGACTAAATACTTTGTTAGATTTAAAAAGTATCTGAAAATTGGAATCAAATGCGTCAGTTCGCGCGTCAACAAACAAAATAATGTTAACTTAATTTGTTAGTAATGTTAATTTAATGTTAACTGTTTTTTCTCTTTTTAACGATTTTGCATATATAATAGTATGTATGTCCATGTCTTTTTTTGTACATTACTTTATAAAATAAAATAAATAAATAAATATGCTAATAATTTCTCTGAAAGACACATTTTACAAATATTGTTAATTACAGCAATATTCTATCATTTGGGGAAATCGGGGGGGGGGGGGGGGTTAGATTACATTAGCCGGAAATCTTACGGCCACTGTGTGGGGCCATATAATGATGATGATGACTGAAATATTCACTATATCATTTCATTCACTGAAATATTCACTATTCACTAAACTAATAATTAGTAAATAGGATAGGTAGACGCTTTAAAGCCTCCGACCGTTGGTGGTTTAGGATGTCATGATCGAACCATGTGTGTCGGTGAAGTAGAGTCTATAAAGCGTTTGATAAAGTGTTATATTGCTCCGGCCTCCAGACTGATTACAGGGTCGAAGTCATTTGCGTGGTCCTCCCTTGTGTAGCGGGAATTCGGTGTTTATCGGATCTATCGCGGACGACGGCATCTTTTCCTCGGGTGTTTACTCGGTATCGGGTAGCCTAACGGTCGTTTAAAGAGCGGCTGCTACAAGGTAAATAAACGTTCCCGCTCTATAGGAAACAAGTCGTTTCCAGACTCCCCCGGCTATCAATAGGAATGCACAGTCGATTGGATGACGCCGCACGGTGCGCAAACCGTCCAGAAGCGCCAGAACTACTA